>VZQC01014785.1:46170-103052 GCA_009823505.1 Rhizomys pruinosus | reverse complement strand
GTGTTTGTTTTTTTCTCCCTGTAGTTCTTTCTGGAGTTTGTCATTCTGTTCCTTTAGTTCTTTCCGAAGTTTGTCATTGTATCCCTCTAGGTCCTTTTTGAGTTTTTCATTCTCTCTCTTTAGTTATCTGAATTCTTATTTATTTTTTTCTCCCTCTTGTTCTTTCTGGAGTTTGTCAATCTGTTCCTTTAGTTCTCTGACTTCTTTATTTTCTTTAAATTGTCTGTGTAGGTTTGCAATTATTCCTCTAAGCTCTGTTCCTTAGGTCTCCTCCAAGGGGATCCCATTGTAGCTATCTCCTCCAGGTTTGGTAGAGCCTGGTGTGGGATTATCCTGTGCCTTTCCCATGTTGTCCCTTCGTCGTGTCCCTGGCATGTTATTTCCTTTTTGTGGTTCAAATATCAAAGGACTTTTCACTATGTTAGTGGATGGTTTTGCTTGACTCCTTCCTATGCTTTTTTTTCCCCTTTCCTTTACTGACTTGTCTAGGTTTCAGGTTTTCAATTTTGTTTACATGTTGGATGTTGGAAGCATAAGTCAGTCTTTCTTTTCTGAAGGTTCTCCAAAAGGAAGTCCACTTGGATTCTCGCCAATTCATGTTGGTGGGGGTGGGGAGATGCACACCTGACCTAGCCCGCACCCTGCTATCTCCGAGATAGGGACCCCTGAAAGTGGGATCAGAGTTTAGACCCTCTGACAGACCTCCCCCAGCTGTACCTGCCCTGACTGAGTGAGTTATGGCGACCTGCCTGTGCCTCAGGAGCCAGCCCACAAGGCCGCGTGCCGGGATCAGAGCAGATGTAAACACGACCCTCTGCTCACTCTGCATAGGCAAAGTGTGGTCTCTCCAAGACTGGGACCCCTGAAAGAGGGCTCAGAGTCGAGACCCTCTTCGAGCCGCCCCTCTGACAGACCAACCCCAGCTGTACCTGCCCTGCCCGTGTGAGTTGTGGAGTCCTCGGAACAAGTGTTTTATACTGATTATACAGGTGCTTTGACTCTTGTGTATTATTAGGCTGGGGCCCTGAGGTCATGTACTTGACTGTAAAAGTAAGTTGGTACGTTCCCATTTATCAAGCACTCCTTATCAGGTTTGTTATGTAACATGATTATTATGTAAAGGGGGAAAAACAGGATGGACTTTTCCAGCTAACGACATATAATATTGATTTCCCTCCACCCTACGTGACTCGCCATGGCCACACAGGCACTTTTGTAGCCCTGCTTGGTTGCGAGGTGGAAGGAGATGGGCTGGCATCCTACTTTGTTCAGCCAGAATTTTTCCAGCTGTCACTGTAAAGGGCTCTGAAAGGACAGTGTGCCTTCTCATGCATCACACTACGTATTTATTTTTAACTGTAATTTCTGTTTGTACCAAAAGAATACAATATACCAAGGGCAATAGAATGCAGCCATTAAGAATATATTTATTGTGCATCAGTGTTTTATATATGTAGCAAAGTAATCTTTCTGTTATATAAGATTTTAATATTAGGGCCAGCAAAATGGCTCAGGCATAAGGGCACTTGCCATCAAGACTGAGGGCCTGAGTTTGTTCCCCCAGACCCACATGTTGAAAGGAGAGAACCAACTCATGCAAGTTGTCCTCTGATGTACATCTGTGCTGCTGCACGTGAATGCGCATGCGTGCATTTGCATGCACACCCCCACACAAATGTATTAAAAAATTTTAAGAGGGAAAAATTGAAAAAAAGATTTATTTATTTATTTTTTCATTGCTTTTATTTTTTATTTTTTTATGTGTATGAGTGTACTGTCTGCATGTAGGTCTGTGCACCCGTGTCATACAATGCCTCGGAGGTCAGAAGAGGGTGTTGGATTCCCCTGGAACTGGAGTTAAAGACAGTTCTTAGCCACCATGTGGGCTCTGGGACTGAAACCTGGGTCCTCTGCAAGAGCAGTTGTTGCTCTTAACTGCTGAGCCATCTCTCCAAGCCCCCCAAAAGACTTTAGTATTAGCATGAGCTTGGGTCCTTTATTATTATCTTTTTCTCTCATAAGCTGTATTCATTACATTTTGATATGTATTTAGGATGTGTTTTAGTTATTTGTGGCTGTAGTTTTATGTGTGTGCATGCCTGTGTGGTACAGGGGATTGAGCCTAGGGCCTGCTTGCTCTTCTAACTAACTACATTTTCAGCTTTTTATATTTTTTGTTTTAATTTACCCAGACTGGTCTTAAATCTTCCTAGTAGCCTGGGTTGACTTGAACTATTTGAAAATCTTTCATATTTATTTATTCATTTATTTTTTATTTATGTATTTGTCTTCTTGAGACAGGGTCTTCCTATAGCCCCAGCTGACCTGGATACTCACTCTGTAGACCAGGCTGGCCTTGAACTCAGAGATCTGCCTGCCTCTGCCTCCTGAGTGCTAGGATTAAAGGCATGCACCACCACACCCAGCTTTGTACCTGTTTATTAAGTGTGTGTGCATGCACCTGTCTGTCTGTGTCTGTGGGGATGGTGGTAGCACATGTTCACCATGGGGTGTGAGGTCAGAGGACAACCTGTGGAGTCTGTTCTCTTCCTTTCTCCAGGGGATCCTTGTTGTTGGGTAGCACCTTTATCCCCTGAGCCTTCTCACTGGCTTTTTGCCTGGAACTCTTGATCCTCCTATCTGAGCCTCCTGAGTGTTGGGTTTACAGGTATGTGCCATCACAACAGCCCTGGGATTTGTTTAATTTGTAGATTAAGATCTAGAATTTATGCCTAGCACCATGCTGCAGAAAGGCTTGTGTATTGCTTTTGAAAATGATTTTACAACTTACCTAGGGTTTTTTAAGATCATAAACAAGTTGTCTATGTTTCATGACTCTTTAAATTATTGATCATTATGTTTTATTATGTACTGTTATCTAAATGAAAATAAAAACCAATTCCCCAGAGTAACTGTGAGCACAGAAGCAGTCCACACCTCCCCAATTCTCCTAAGCTGATGGAGAATATATGTAATCTTGTGGGAGCTTATTTTAACTCCCTGTAAGCATAGTTGCACAGTAGCCATAGAAATCCATCCTCCAGAGCTAATGGAGAATGGACATATCTTGTAGGAGCTTGTTCGAATTCCCCATAAGTATTGTTTGCACATTATTATGGCAACTATTTTTTGACATGTTGAAGACGGGTTAGATGTTAACCTGCACATTCCTCAAGAGATGAAACAGGTGTTGATTTAGGATGTGTGAGGAAGAAGCCACAAAACCACCAGTCTAATCATTTTAGTCTTTAACACTGTTTAAATACTGTAGACTGCCAGCTGTCTCCCTGATGTATCATATAATTAAAACCTTTGGGGTTATAGGGGGAAAACATATTTGTTATCATTTAGCTTTATTTAACTATCTTCATTTATTCAAATTCTTTTATAAGGTATGACTGAAAATGGTAACAAGGATCTCTCTCTCTCCCTCTATTTTTTTCTTTATTTTGTTATTTTTGAGGCAGGATCTCCCTTTTAGTACCAGCTGACCTGGAGCTCTCTCTGTATACCAGGCTGGCCTTAAAGTCACAGAGATCCACCTACCTCTGTCTCCAGAGTGCTGGGATTAAAGGCTCGCATTATTAGTGTGCCTGGCTAAGAAGGATCTCTTCTAAACCTGGTGTAACAAATCTTTCTAATTTAAGTTTGCAATTGACAGTAAGTGCATGAAACAAAAAATGTGTATGTCTTGCTGAGCCTAGGCAGGAGGGCACTAAATCCTAGTCTGTCACTCTGTAAGTGCTTACTGCAGTGTTTGGCAGGAACCTGTCAGTTAATAAATACTTGGTAAGGGATGAATCAATGAATTGAGGACTTCTGAAATCTGATGATCCTCAAAGAATCTAGTATTTCAGAATTAGATTTTTTTTATGGTGCAAAAGATTGAACCCAGGATCTCAGAAGTGCTAGACAAACAGTCTACAACTGAGTTAAGCTGGTCCTAGAATCTGATTCCCTGCAAAATTAATTTTTTTGGTGAGGGTCACTTGCCTTTCTTAGTTTTACTGACATGGATTATAATATTAATGAGAGAAATCTTATGTTGGCAATATACCTCAGTTGGTAAATGTTCTTGCTGCCAAACTTGACTTGAATTCTGTCCTTGGAAAGCCACATGGTGTAAGGAGAGAACAGAGTCACACAAGCTGTCATCTAACCTACACACACACCCCTGCACTAAGGTAGGATGAGCCAGGCCAGCCTGTGCCATCTAGTGGATTTCAGGCCAGCCTGATCTACATAGGGAGACTTAAAATAGCAAAAAACAAAACAAACAAACAAAACAAAAAAAACAAGCAGTCTTGTTATGAGCAACTCAAAAATTAATCTCCTTGTTTTCCTTAACAATAGTAGATTATTTTTCTGGCTTCAAATATGACATAAAGTGTCCTACTAAAGGATGGATCAACCATTCTACTGCTTCCAAAGAAAAACCTAAAACAAAAATTCTTTAAGTGATATGTCATAAAATTTCAGAGATATCAGAACTGATCTTTGAAGAAATATTTAACTTAAATTGTACCTATGAACCTATAGATTTTTTTTTTGTATTTTTGAGACAGGGTCTCTCTTTAGTCCCAGCTGGCCTGGAGCTCACTCTGTAGATCAGGCTGGCCTTGAACTCACAGAGAACCCCCTGCCTCTGCCTCCCGAGTGCTGGGGTTAAAGACATGTGCCACCATACCTGGCTTTTTTATTTATTTTATTTTATTTTTCCTATAGAATTCTTGAGTCTTGATAGTATAGAACTCTGTTCTATGTAAATGTTAGAGTAACTTGGATTATCTTGTGGTAAGACAAATTAGGTCTCTCGTTTATAAGGTATAGCTCACCTTTTTTTTTTTCAAAGCCAATGTTTTATTGAACCTCTGTGCATTTCATACCAAATTATATTACAAATCAAATCTAGACCCATGCCCCCTTTCCTACCCCCCAACCCCACCAGTGCTCATGCATTCTGCCAAACAGTTTTTTCATCTTTTTCTCAGTCTCTCTCAAAATTCTTCACGCAGAAGTTTACTGTTTCGAGCAGAATTTCACCGTTTCACTCAGTTCTTTGACCCAGTCTTCTTCTTCTTGTTATTCCTTCCATATGCATCACTCCAAAACATGCACATATGCATGTCACATATATTATAGGTTTTAACATCTTAAGCTTATGATTTTTTAATTAGGCTGAAAGATTGTCATGTTTGAAATCTTCTCCTTGGCAAGCCCAATCCACCATAAGTTCTGCCCTTGTGTTTCACACTGAAGTTTTCCCTTCCCATGGTCACCAAATGAGGTCCAGTAAGCACCACGTCTTGTTTTGATCTTCCTATACTAGTCTCCATGATACAGTCTGAGTAGTCCAACAATGGCTATCTATACTCTGAAGAAGTGGAATCCCCAGTAGTAGCTCAGTCCACAAGTTGGATGTCTCAACAGTCCCCATCTGCCACTGAAGGTTTGGAGGATTCTTGGAGAGACATGAGTCTTTAGTCTATTTTGGAAGGTTGAAAAGCTGTGTCTTCTCAACGTGTTTGAAGGATGGCAAAAGCTGTGGCAGCCACAGCATAGCTGCACTTGCCAGTAAGACAGGCAAAACAACTTGTGCTCTTTTTTTTTTAACTCTTTGTCTTTTTACTAAGATCTAAAGTTTTATACCTTCTCAAATTAATGACATACAGTCACTCAAAAGAGCTTGGGTAAATTTCATGAAATCTGTGCCTTGATTCCTGCCTACAGGTATATGTACTACAGCTGCATTTTTGAGATTCATGAGTCAAAATACAAAAACCTAAAATAAAAAGGGGATTACAGATATATATGAAACCTTTTTGTCAAAAACTTTGCAATTCAAATCTTAGAACTTACTATGGGAAAAGATTTGTATGTTCCCACAGGTCAAAATGTCACCAACTTAATGGCTGAGAAAGAAAAGACACAGCTTTGCATTGTGTAGGATGTACCAGGAAGTGCCAGCAGAAAGGTTGGCCCATCTGAACATTGAAAGGAAGAAAAGCCTCAGACTGCTACAGGCATCAAACGCCTCTGTGGATCCTACTTGTAACAACTATTTGTAATGAGTCCTAATGAAACTTACCTTCTAGGTGCCACAGAGTTTTAATATGACTTTCTTACCTCCCCCCCATAGAACAAGGAGAAATATGATGATGATGAGATCTTTCTATAACTGTAAATTGGAGCCAACTGTTAGAGAGGTCATCTCTTATAAAATCGGTAAAACTGCCTTCTTTTTTTAAATTTTATTTATTTCTGTGTGTGTATGAATGTACTGTCTGCATGCAGGTCTGTGCACCCGTGTTGTGCAATGCCGTGGAGGTCAGAAGAGGGCGTCAGATCGCCCTGGAACTGGAGTTCTCCTGGAATTGGAGTTTCAGACGGTTTTCAGCCGCTGTGTGGGTGCTGAGGATCGAACCCAGTTCCTCTGTAAGAGTGGTCAACACTCTTAACTGCTAGGCCATCTTTCCAGCCCCAAAACTGCCTCTTTAGTTGACTAATAGACATAGGAACTGTGAAAAGGATTATTCTCTATTCAGAACCAAATATAAAACTAAAGACTCCTTAAGCTGTGCACTTAAGCAAAATATATTAATACAGGAGAGTTCTGATATCAGCAATGGATTATTCTACCAAGGAGATGCCAGGGGATCCAAGCCCCCCCACAAAAGGTAAAGGTATCTTGCCTGTAAACTGGGATACCTGCAATAAGAGAGGCAATAAGGCCCTGCTGTCGAAGACCTGATGTAAGCATGGAAAAGATATATTGAGACTATACTTGCAAGTGTACAGTTGGTCTCTGGAATACCAGAGAGTGTTACCAAAGGCCACTAAACCAATAAAGCAAATGTAGGTCTCTTTGAGTCAAGCAAGACTCCTCCGTCAGCACCAGCTACACCTCGCCTGCCTGGAAAACAGTGGCAGCCATATGCCTGTATATCCCAAGTCTAATTGGCGATTAGCTCTCTCCTTGGAGGAGTAACCCATGGCTGATGCCACAAGCTTACATCCTCTAGTGGTTAGGAGATGTTATAAGCCACAGTAACACCCTGTCATATTTTACAGAAGAAACTGTAATTCATGGATTAACATATCATCCAAACATCTGTGTCTATATCAAAGTAACCTATGATAACAATTAGTACTGTTTAAATCCTATATATTTAATTGCTTGTGCTTCATTAGCAGGATTGAAAGGTTATTCATAGCCGGGTGTGGTAGTGTACACCTTTATTTTTTATTTATTTTTTATTTTTTTTAATTTCTGTATGTGTATGAATGTACTGTCTGCATGCAAGTTTGTGTACCCGTGTCGTGCAATGCTGCGGAGGACAGGAGAGGGTGTTGGATTCCCGTGGAACTGGAGTTCTCCTGGAATTGGAGTTTCAGATGGTTCTCAGCTGTCATGTGAGTGCTGGGGATCGAACACGGGTCCTCCGCAAGAGCAGTCGGTGCTCTTAACTGCTAGGCCATCTCTCCAGGCCTGGTGTACGCCTTTAATCCTAGCACTTGGGAGGCAGAAGCAGGTGGATCTTTGTGAGTTCAAGGCCAGCCTGGTGTACAGATTGAGTTCCAGGACAGCTGGGACTATAGGGAGACCCTGTCTCGAAAAGACCAAAGGAAAAAAAAAAAAAAAAAGAAAGGTTATTCCTGGACAAAATGTCAGCCCATGAAAGGAAACAGCCAGAATTGACCAAATTCCAAAACGACAGCTCCAGAGAAAGTAGACTGTTTTGCTTCTCATCCACCCATGCCTCTTTTCTAAGCCTAGGGAACAGTTTGCAGAGGAGGGGGGCATGGTAGAATGGAAGGGCTACGATTGGGGTGAATGGTGAAACTACAGCAATATAGACTGGACCCTTATTTGATCAATTTGATTGAACATACAAGCCCCTCCAGCTGGATGGTGGGATCCTTGGGCTGTGTGGGTTTGGGCACAACTGCTTGCAAATTGGTTTTACATGAAGGATGCTTGTATTAATAAATTATTACTTATTATTAAAAAATGAAAAAATCATTAAGTCTAAAAAAACAAACAAAAGCTACCTTAAACATCGCTTGCTAAGTAGAATTTTAGAAAAAAATAGTCATTCAAATGTCTTATAATGGGGCTGAAGTGACGGTTCAGTGGTTAAGAGCATTGGTAGCTATAGCAGATGGACCCAGGTTCTCTTTCTTGTATGGAGATCAGCAACCATCTGTAACACTAGTTCCAGATTATTCTGGCTTCTGAAGGCATTGCAAGTTGTGGACACATTTGCACGCAAAATACACATTTTTTTTAGATAAAACAATGTCTTGTGGTGATGTTTCTTTGTAGATGTTTACTACATCTTAGTGTAATAATCTTTTCTCTCCTCCACAAAGATCTCTCAGCTTTGTTGTGGTTGTGGATAATCTATGGAGAATTCAGCCTGGAACAGTCTCTCATTCTTTGAACTTTGACTGTTTGTGGGTCTCTATGCAACCAACACTAGATGGACATGTAGTTTAAATGGAAGAGTGTTAGGAGATTGAACAATAATTAGAGGGGAGGCAATTGGTCGTACATTTAATTGAAGCATTCTTTACATGCATGCAATCCCAGAAATAAATCTCAGTCCTATTACTTACATTCTTTCTTAACTCATAGTACATTTTCACAGAGTTTCAAAATTTAAATATAAAAAGCATGTATTTTTAAGAAACAATGCAGTGGGGGCTGGAGAGATTGCCTAGCGGTTAAGAGTGCCGACCGCTCTTGCAGAGGATGCAGGTTCGATCCCCAGCACCCACATGGCAGCCGAGAACCATCTGGAGTTCCAATTCCAGGAGAACTCCAGCTCCAGGGGAATCTGACACCCTCTTCTGACCTCCGCGGCATTGCATGACATGGGTGCACAAACTTGCATGCAGACAGTACATTCATACACATAAAAAATTAAAAAAGGGGGCTGGAGAGATGGCCTAGCAGTTAAAAGCGCCGACCGCTCTTACAGAGGACCCGGGTTCGATCCCCAGCATCCACATGGTGGCTGAGAACCGTCTGAAACTCCAATTCCAGGAGAACTCCAGTTCCAGGGGAATCCGAAACTCTCTTCTGAACTCCGCAGCGTTGCACGACATGGGTGCCCATACTTGCATGCAGACAGTACATTCATACACATACAGAAATAAATAAAATTTTTAAAAATTAAAAAAATAAAAAATAAAAAAATAAAGAATTTAAATAAAGAAGCAATGCAGTGAACTCCTTTACCCCAGTGCTAGTTACATGGCTGTTGGCTCAGTCTCAGCTCCATACTAAGTCGCTGACACCTAGAATAATGTTTGATAGTACATAACTATTATTAAATAAGTTTCCTTACTAAAATTTGTACCTTAAATAGCCTCCACTGGTACATATATTTTGATCTTGAAGTTGTAAATTCCGAAAGATAGACTTGTTGACATGACTCCCATGCCTTTTCTTTTAGGTCATTTATCAACTCCAGGGTCTGGTGCTGACATAAGATCTTTCATGTCCTCTTGATTCCAAGGAGTTCAGGATGACCAACTTAAAGAGGAAAATAATAAGAAAAACCTGGCTGCCAATTTTGACACCAATAATCTTTTTTTCTGCTAGTAGGTAGAACATGACCTGAAATGACTTAGAGCAACTTAAGACAAGAAAGATATTTTTAAATCAAAACTGAATCTCCTCAATTTGTTCTGTGTACTCCTACCAGAGACAAAATTCTTCAACGCAAATCCACTGCATAGGAAGACATGAATTGAATTTAAAACTTTGTATTATTTTATTGGGAGATCTCATATCCTAATACTCAGTTACACAATAAAATAATAAAGATAGTTCCTAAGAAGTTTCTCTGAAAGAAGGCATGAGAAGGTAGTTGTGAAATTGTTATCCACTCCATCAACACACAAGTGGTGGTTTGAAGGAAACTGTTCCTCCTAGGCTCCATGTGTTTGAACATTTTGTCCCAGTTGGTGGCGTTGTTTTGGGGAGCTCATAGAAGGTGAGGCCATGCTGGAGCAAGTGTGTCACTGGGCTTGATTTGAGCCACTGCTTTCTGCTGCTGCTCTGGTACCTCTTGCCACCATGCTTACCCACCTTGATGGACTCTAATTCCCACTTCCTTTTATATGTTCCCTTGGTCATGGTGTTTTTCACAGCAACAAAAAAGTAACTAATAAAACATACACCCCACCCAGTCCATCTCAGTTGACTAAAACTATGGAGCTGTGTTGCAGAAAATAGGAATAACTATGTTTATGTGGAGGAAAAATGGCTATTCTGCCATGAAAGGAAAAAAAAATCAATTGTTATATTGCCACAATAGATAGCCACAGTCTGACAGAAAGCAAGAGATGGGGCACATAGTCCAACCTAGAAAGAGGGTAGAAGGCCTCCAGTCTGAAAGGAAGACTCTCTAAATACAATTCTATCAGTCAGCTTTTCATCATAATGGCAGGATACTAGTGAAAAGAACTTAGAGTGGGAAGGATGGTATATTTTGGTTCATGGTTTCAGAGGTCTCACTCAGTCCATGGCCACTTCATTGCACTGCTAAGGGCCTGCTGGGTATCATATCACAACCAGGAACACATTGAAGAGCAGAGTTACTCACATCATGGTGGCAGGAAAGGAGAGGGAGGGAGCAAGCACAAATCTGAAGGATGCTCCACCTCCTAGTTTCCTCTGCTGACCAATAATGCCTCAAGTTTGAATCCACTAATGGATTAAACCATTGAGTAAGTCAAAACTCTAATGTTCTAATGGATTCTTTATAACACTTCCTGTGGGGGCGGGGGGTCCTATAAACTGAGACATGTGAGACACTTTATATCTAAACCATAAAACAATGAAGTAGTACTGAAAAAAGTAAATATGGATGCATGAAATTGGAAATAAGAGGATTCACAAGTAACTGGATGCTGAAAAGCCTGAAAAGTGAAAAAAGCAATTAAAAACAAAATGAATTTCAGAGAAGAATTAGGAAGAGTTTCAAAAAAAGAAGGCAAATACTTCAGTCAGACAGGAGGAGCTCAGATGAGCATTGTAATCAGAGAGCTTAAGTAGAGAACCTTCAGCATAGTGAGGGACCGAGGATGGAAACTTTAGTAGACATTTATTAGACATTTCACAGAATGTCTAACAGGTAAAATTAGGGAACAAGCATGCTCTCCACAGGCAGCTCCAGTTCATCTTTTATTCTCATTCCTCCTCTTAATGGCTTTATAATCTCAGTCAAGTCACTTACTCTCTTTACCTCGGTCCTTATCTGTTTACTGTGGCCACTTACCTCATTTTAAACTAGAACCCTATTTTCATGATTGATTTAAATGATAAATATAAGCATATCCTACTTGCTAGATTGTAAGTGACCCATATGCTCAATTTCCATAGACATCACTGACTTAATGTGACTGCTCTGTTGATTCTCTCACCAGCAACTATGAGTATTTTAACTGTGATCCTATCTCATTAATATTTGTATTTCTTTTAGCCAATCTGGTTATAATGAACTATTATAGTTTTGCTTTCTGATTACTAATAAAATACATCAAATATTTAAAAAAGTTTTATACCTGAAGTACAATTTCTCAGGCCTTACCAATTTTTTCTGGTTATACTTTCCTTTTGGATGCATAAGGCCACACAGCTCAGATTAACCAAGGTTTTTGTTTTCTCAAGGTCAGTTGAGGCTCTGGTCCATGAAGGTCACTTAGTGTTTTTTGGGGGGGAGCAAGCCCCTCTGTCCTTTTGACTTTTCAACCACCAGTTCCATCCACTTGAGGACAAACTAGGTCTTGCTAGTCCAGGTTTCCCCTTTTGAAGCATGGGCAGACTTTCCTCTTATAGATTGGACATTGGCTGAAATCCCATTATTGGATCTCCAAGACCTTGCACAGGAAGACTGGCAACTCACATTTGCAGAACATTTCAAGAGATGCTCCCTTGCATAGTCTCCTGGAACTTAGTTGACTTCTGAGGGGAAGGAGCAAAGTTATCCCTTAAGACCATTGGCCAAATTGGTATGGACATTAATCATGGTCATTAAGCATCCAGAAAGGCTGAGTTACACCAGTCTGATACTTTTAAGTGCTCTATAATACTTTAGAAAAGGCTTGGACAAAAGTTCAAGCAGCTTTGTATAAGAAATACTAAGAAGCAGTCCCATAAAATAAACATTGCGGTTACCCATAATGTCATGACAAACTAAGTTTACCTTGTTTAAAACAGTGTTGGAAAACTGTGGCATTGTGATTTTGTGTTGCACAAAATCAGTGCTTTGGAAAAACAGAAGAACCATCTCTGCTTTCCATGTAGGTTTTTCCATTTGAAAAACTAATTTGAAAATGAATTCACAAATTTGAGTTGTTCCTTAAGAAGGGTACACTTCAGACTAACGTCATTGGTGAACCACGGTATTGGGGGGGTTGTACTGAAATAACAGGACAAGCTGTGAGTAAGTATGTTCCCTAAGCCTATCAGGCAGTGGCTGTTTGTTTTAGAATGGTACATTGATCAAGTTAGTTTCTAGGATGGAAGGAGTTGGCAGGAATCCCTGGCACCTGAGTGCAAAGATGGATTCCTGGTAGCTAGGTTGTTCTGAGTGTGCAGGCCCTGTGTACTGTGGTAATGGGCCCTCACTACAGGATGCTGTATGCATTGCTTAGTGTCACATGTACCTTAAAATTTTGCTTGCATGGATTTTTGTTCAAGGCTTTTTCCCAAATTAAAATATTTTTTAAAGTTTATGTTTATGAGTGTATTGCCTGCATGTATGTAAGTGCACCTGGGTTCTGTGGTACCCATGGAGGTCAGAGAGGGTAATGGATTCCCTAAAACAGGAGTTTTACAGGCAGTTGTTGGCTGCCACATGGGTGCTGGGGCCAGAATCCATGTCATCTCCTAAGCAGCCCCACTGCTGAGCCCTCTCTCCAGCCCCTCGAGTTCATTATTTTCTTCATGCCGACTTGGGGGTCTTGTGGATGCTAGGCAAGTATTGTGAGGCTGAGCTACAACTTGAGAGCAAGATTATTAGTGAAAACAATTTGCTATTGTGTGTGTGTGTGTGTGTGTAAAGGGGTGTGTGTGCCACGACGTGTGTTCGGAGGTCAGAGGACAGCTTTGTGGAGTTGGTTCTGTTCTTCCACCTTTATGTGGGTTTTAGGGATTGAACTTAAGTCTCATCAGGCCCGTGATGATTACTAATTTTAACTGGTACAATTTTTATATAAGATAGGTTGAAATGAATCAGTTTCTATAAGATAGGTTGAAATATGTTTCTTGTATTCCACATGTAATTTTTTTTCTCAGAGGCTTCCATCATTGTATGAATTTCTTTTGTATCTTTTCAGAAGTATTCTATGTAAGCACAAAACAAAATATTCTCATTTTCTTTTGTAAAATGGCAGTTGCCGCTGAGCATGGTGGCATATGCCTTTTTTAATCCCAGCACTGGGGAGGCCAATGTAGGTAGATCTTTGTGAGTTCAAGGCCAGCCTGGTCTACATAGCAAGTTTCAGAATAACTGGCGATACCTGTTTAAAAAAGCAATTGCTGTGGGCCCTGTGCTCTTCTGCATTTTGCTTACCATTCATGCACGTGTGTGGATGTGCATGGGTGTACACTTCAGTGTTGGTGTGTGTGTGTGTTTGCACGCACGTGCCTATGCTTGTGCAAAGGCCAGAGGAAGACATTCAGTGCCCTGCTTTGTCACTTTCTGCTTTACTTTAAGACAGGATTTCTCACTGAACCTGGAGCCAGCCGTTTTGGCTAGGCAGACAGGCAACCAGCAAGTCCTGCCTCTCCCTATGCCTCCCTAGTAGTGGTGTTACAGGCATGCACAGCCATGCCTGGCATTTCTTTTCTTTTCTTTTTATTTATTTATTTTTTTGTATTTTTTGAGACAGGCACTCCCTTTAGCCCCAGCTGTCCTGGAGCTCGGTCTGTAAACCAGGCTGGCCTTGAACTCTGCCTCCAGAGTGCTGGGATAAAAGGCATTCACCACCATGCCCGGCTCATGCCTGGCTTTTTATTGTGAGTGTTGGGGATTGAACTCATGTCCTTGTGGTTGCACAGCAAGTACCCCTGGAGCTATCTTCCCAGCAAACTAATCAGTATCTAAATTTCCTTTGCATAAATGCATAAATAATACTTAACGTAGTAGTTTTCAATTTAAAGCCACCTTCTGAGATTTCCATTCCCAGACTGCTCTCCCAGAGATCCTGACTTAATTGGTCTGGCTGGTGTTTTCTGTGTCTTTTTGAACCCTTTCCCAAGTAAATTTAGTGTACAGCCAACCATTTTATCTATTTATGATTTATTTAGATTTTTTTGAGTTTTATTAAAAAATGGCCATATTTGTGGTTAAAAGATCCTTATGTACAAGTTCAGGTATTATTTTCAGGATAATGTCTGCCAGCTTGAGAGTTTGTACCTGTTTATACTCTTAGAAGCACCAGCAGTGGCTGTTTAGTGGAGATGATTTAAAGCACAGTAAAGAAAGTTGGTGGTGTGGTGATGGAGGTTGGACACTAGCTTATTCTTGGTAGTTAATCACTTGTATTTCAGTGTCTGTTTAGATTGTGTCTGACTGGAATAATTTCTTTGAGAGTGTTTCATTGAGACAAGACACATGGGACCGTAGTTGGCCTTGGAGGAATTATCACTTTCAGGTGATCTGAAATTTTAGGTTTGGGGGTGGAGGCATCTGTGGTATATACTTTGAGTGTTAATAGACTAACATCTCTGAGATTTTTCATCTGTAAAGTGTTGGTACATGACTGTAATCTTGGCATTTGGGAGGTTGAGGCTGGAAGATTGAGTTTTTGGTCATTCTGGGTTACCTGGGGAGATCCTCGCCTAGAAGTGAAAAATGCCTTTCTTGCATGGTTGTCTGAAGACTAGAGATAATATATGTCAGTTGTACTATACAGAGTCTGGCCCCCTTTAGCCATTCAGTAAGTGATGACTCATAATTCTTAGAAATGTAAATATTATCTGTTTTTCCCTCCAGCTGTTTCCTTATATTAATCCCATCTTTAGATGACCAGGTTATCAGGAATTGGTAAGTAGCTTGTCTTTACAGCCAGGCTGCATTCCTTTCTGAAGGTGCTGCAGTTGGTGCTGTGGAATCGGATTGCAAGACTTTAGCACCCTGCTGGTTCTGGTGTCCAAATCAGTGCTGCTGTGACATCAGGCATCATTTGGCAAGGTAGAATTGGACTTTATTCTTTTTTAAAATAATATTTCAATATCTTTAAGTTAAGTGTATGAGTGCATTGCCTACATGTATGTAAGTGCATTTGTGTTGTGCAGTGCCCATGGTGTTCAGAAGAGGGCATCAGCTTCCCTGGAACTGGAGTTACAGATGGCTGTTACCTGCTATGTAGATACTGGGAAACAAAGCCAGGTCCTCTACAAGAGCAGCCAGTGCTCTCAATTTCTGAGTCATCTTTCTAGCCTCTTGGGTTTTTTTGTCTTTAAAGATTTATATATTTTTATTTTATGTGTGTGAGGGCTTTGCCTGCATGTATGTAAGTGTACCATGTGTATAATGCCCACAGCAGCCTGAAGAGGGCATTGGATCCCCAGGAACTGGAGTTAGTCATTAATTGCCATGTGGGTGCTGGGAACTGAACCCAGGTCCCCTGCAAGAGCAGCCACTGCTATTAACCACTGAGCCATCTCTCCAGCTTCTAGAATGTATGTTCTAGTCTTCCGTCTTTTTGTCTTTGCCTGTACTTCTCTTCTCTCTTAGGGACAAGGGGCAAAACAGGCACAAGCTGAAACATCTATGGAGGTTTTCCTCCTGTACTTGGTAAAATCTATCAGATGTATTTGCTTGCTTCCCTTTTTATATCTCTTTTTCTGAGTGTTTTCCTGACAATTTCTACTTTTCTTTCTTAAAAATGATGTGTATATGTATTTGTCTATGTATGGGAATGTGCACATGTGAATCCAGATGCTCCCTGAGTACAGAAGAGAGCGTCCAGATACCTTAGAGCTGGAGTAAAGGCAGCATGAGCAGCTGAATGTGAGTTCTGGGAACTGATCTTGGAGGAGTTCAGGATAAGCAGTACATGCTTCTGATGCTGAGCCATCTCTCCAGACTCAGTTATACTTTCTTTATTGGTTCATTTCCTAAACATTTGTGAAGAGCAGGTATGGCCAGATCCTGCAATTCTAGACCTGTTCCAGGGAGAGGCATTTGTGTTTGTGCCACAAACAGAAAGGGAGGGCAGGCAAGGGGACAAGGAGGGTGTGCAGCTGTATTCAAAGTTAGAAAAAAAAAGATGTCCAGTAATCTTACCATGCGAAGTGCTAAGCACTGTTCTAATTGCCTGGGTGTGCTAGTTAGACGATGTGCTAGAGGAAGTGTCTGTCCAACCTCTGTTTGCTCCAGCTTAAGCTATTAAAAAACAGTCCAGCTCTAGAAGGTGCAAATTCACACTTATAGTTTGTTCATCATTGTGTCTTCCTTTTTATAGTCTCCTCCCCATCAAATCCAGTTTGCATTGGACTTCAATTTTAAAGCTGCTACCTGGCTTCTTGTCCTCCTGCCCAAGCGTCCTTGTGTGCTGGGATTATAGGCAGGCCTGGCTTCATGCTACTCTATTTATTAATTATTTTACATTTATTTGTGTGTGTGTGTGTGTGTGTGTGTGTGTGCATGTGTGTGTGAGAGGACCACTTGTGGGAGATGGTTTCTCTTTGGGTTTGGTGTCAGAGCACTGAGATAGCTTGTTTTTCCCCTGTTAAGTTTTGTTTCAACCTAGAGGTTAATGTTGGGGCTGGAGAGATGGCTCTGTGGTTAAGAGAATTGGCTCTTCTTTGAGAGGACCTAGATTCAGTTCCCAGCCACTTGACGGCTAATATAGGTCTGTAACTCCAGGTCAAGGGGATCTGATACAATTTTCTGGCCTACTTGGGCATTGAACACACTGGTGCACTTAAATGTGTGCACCCACATATAAAAGGGTATTACTGTGTGCACACAGCAGTAGCAATGTGAGTTGTCCTGAGCTCTTCTTGATCTACTTTTGTGCTAGACTAGTGTGTTATCATGTGGCCTTTCCCGAGAAGGTGTGAGCAAAATCTACTCACCCCAGATTGGACAGCAAGGGCAGACCAAAGAATTGATCATACTCACGTCCAGCTCAGTCATCCGGTGTGTTCACTGGGGTTGAATACAGGAGCATGCATGGCTCAAATGGAAATCACCAAAAAGCCCTTCTGAGCTTGAGTGGTTCAAGAAGGCTGCACTCCGGTGCCCTGCCCAGGTTACAAGCAGCTTCAGGGAAGAGTTCTTTCTCCCTAGCAGTTGTTTCCTCCTAGGAAACTTTGGGTAGGGGCTTTGTGAATCGTCTAAGCTTGCTGACTGCCAGAGATTACAAAGGTTGGAGGGCTTCCTGAGTCTTTTCCCTCCCTCCAGGAGGGAAGTGTTTCAACTCGTAGGAAGTAGCTGCAGAACACCTTCAATGGTGATTGTCTGGAAGGTTTTTTTTTTTTTTTGGTCTTTTTGAAGCAGGTTTCCCTTTAGTCCCAGCTGATTTGGAGCTCACTCTGTAGACCAGGCTGGTCTTGAACTCACAAAGATCAGCCTGCTTCTGCCTCCCAAATGCTGGGATTAAAGGTTTGTGCCACCACGCCCTGCTGGGAAGGTTCTTTTCCAAATTATATTGAGGTTATCAGTCATCCCAGTTGTGGATGTCCACTCAGCAGACCCTCTTGGTTAAGTTATCCCCATGATGTGTTAACATGTGCCCCTCTGTTTCATGTTGGATTGAGGATTGAACACAGGGCCTCCAACATGCTAGCATGTGTTTTGCCACCAAGCTACTCCCCAGCCTTTGTTATTATTGAAATTTTATGTGCAAGGTACGGGTCTCCAACTCACCATTTTCCTCTAGAGAAATCATTGGTGAAGAGTACATACTTATCTATGAAGATGGAATATTGGTCTCTGTACACTTTTGATTAAAATTCCAAGGTGTTTCTAATTGGTCATTATTACCATCCTGTTCAGAAGATACTGATTTTTCCCTATCTTTAAAGTATCTGGAGCCAGGCATGGTGGCACACATTAGTAGTCCCAGCATTTGGGAGACAGGCAGAATTGAATGGGTCTCAGGATGGCATGGGCTACATGAGTTCTAGGACAGCCTGGCTATGTTGAGGCCCTCTAATATAAACAAAGCAGTCTCGGATATGGGGGTCTTGATTGTTACTTTCTTAAACATTTTGACATGTAGATTTATGCATGTGCGCACGCGTGCACCGACATGCACGCGCGCGTGCACATACACACACACACATATTCTAGAGGGTTCCTTCCCCATAAGATTAGTATACTAGAAATTCTTGGGTGGTCTTGTGGGAGAATGGGAGGAGGTTTTTTACATACACTGCTTTTGACAAGACCAAAAGTGAGCCTAAAGTACTCAAAGTTTTGGAATTCCCTTTCTGGTCACATAGACTTCTAAAGTTTGGTCCAGTTGGAGCCTTAGATAAACGTTTAGTAGCCATTCATAGGTTTAGTATGGCTCCTATTGCTTTATCTCCTTTGGGATGGCTGCATGGATTTACAAGTGCTGCTTCAGAAGAAAACTGGGCAGGATGTGAAAATGAGGAAGAGTGAATTACAAAATATATTTAAGCATTCACATTTTTCCCCTTTAATTTTATATTACTCTAATGATATGACTATGTACCTTCCACCCATATACAGTAATTACAGTCTGAAAATAAGTGGTAGGTCAATTCTAGAGCCAATTAAGAGATTCACATTATAACAGTACAGTTGCATTCATATCAAAATAAATATAACAATAATGTTGTTCAGCTTGCATTTCAACTGGGGATTTGTTGTTAGCATCCACAAATGAGGGTAACCATTTTTAGAATTCACATTTTTCCCCTTTAATTTATATTACTCTAAAGTATGCATACATACCCTCGCCCATATGCCACAATTACAAAGTCTGAATATAAGTGGTAGGTTAATTCTAGATCCATTAAGATATTCACATTATAATTGTACAGTTGCTTTCGGGTAAAAGAAAATATTGCACAGTTTGCCTTACTACTAGGTATTTGGTGCTATCATCCACAGATGAAGGATACCATTCATCGTTTGCTTCTCTGGGACTGTGTTACTTCACTTAGCATAATGTCTTCCAGTTACATCCACTTACCTGCAAAGTTCATGATGTCATCTTTCTTTACTGCTGCATAGAACTCCATTGTGTAGTCGTACCACATTTTCTCTATCCACTCATTGGTTGAGGGCCATTTGAGTTGGTTCCAGCTCTTCCCTATTGTGAAGAGAACTGCAGTAAATATAGATGTCCATGTATCTTTGCAGTAGGATGAGTCTTATGGGTATATACCCAGGAGTGGTATGACTGGGTCAGGTGGTATATTCATTTTTAGTCTTTTAAGGGTTCTCCACACTGCTTTCCATAGTGGTTGTACAAGTTTACATTCCCACCAGCAGTAGATGAGTGTTCTCCTTTCCCCACATCCTCTCCAGCATTTGGTGTCTTTTGTTTTCATGATCTTAGCCAGTCTTATTGGAGTGAGATGATATCTTAAAGTGGTTTTAATTTGCATTTCCTTAATTATTAACGATGTTGAACACTTTTTAAGATGTTTCTCAGCCATCTTTATTTCCTCACTTGTGAAGTCTCTGTTCGGCTCTTTACTCCATCTCTTAAGTGTGTCATTTATTTCCTTAGGTCTTCGTTTTTTGAGTAGTTTTATACTCTGGAAGTTAATGCTTTTGTCAGGTGTATCACTGGTGAGGGTTTCCTCCCACTCTGTGGGTTCTCTCTTCATTTCATTGATTGTTTCTTTGGCTGTACAGAAGCTTTTGAGTTTAATGAGATCCCATTTGTCAATTGTTAATCTTATTTCCTGTACAGCTGCTGTCTGATTTAGAAAGTCTTTTCCTACACCTATGTCTTGTAGGTTGCTGCCAACAATTTCTTCTACCACCTTCAAGTTTCAAGTTTCACGTTTAAGTCTTTGATATATTTGGAGTTGATTTTTGTACAGGGTGAGAAGTAGGGGTTTAATTTTATTCTTCTACAATTGGTGATCCAGTTTTGCTAGCACCATTTGCTAAAGATGGTATCTTTCCTCCATTGAGTCTTTTTGGCCCCTTTGTCAAATACGAGGTGGCTGAAATGGTATGAGCTCACTTTTGGATCTTCAGTTTTGTTCCATTGGTCTATGGGTCTGTTTTTGTGCCAATACTGGGCTGTTTTTATGACTATAGCCCTGTAATGTAGTTTGAAGTCTGGTATAGTGATCCCCCACCCCCTGTATTGCACTTTTCACTCAGGGTTGTTTTGGCTATTTGGGGTCTTTTATTTTTCCATATGAATTTAAGGATTTTTTTCCAAGTCTGAAAAGAAACAATTAAGAGTTTCAGTAAAGCTGATACAAAATTAATCTAGAAAAATCAGTAGCCTTTCTCTATAACAACAAGCAACTGGAGAAGGAGCACAAGAAGAATTTCCCACCCACAACAGTCTCAAAAACAATAAAATACCTAGGAACAAACTTAACCAAAGACACCAAAGATCTCTATAACAAATATTTTAAACCCCTGAAGAAGGAGATTGAAAAAGACAAAAATTAATATAGTAAAAATGTCTATTCTTCCCAAATTGGTGTACAGATTCAATGCAATCCCAGTTAAAATTCTCTCTTTCTTTTAAATGGAGGAAAAATGAACTAGTCAACTGCAAATAAATATGAAACCAGAGTAGACTGTTATAGAGAAGGCAGGATTACTTCCAATAGGGCAAATAACTAGCAAGAGATTAAAATGTACTAGATCATGGAGAACTAATTCAGAAGCAGATTAACTTTAGTTTCCATGGCTCTTTGATGGGCAGCATTCCAAAAATGCTCACACAAGCACTTTCATTTTCAATATTAAACAATTGCAGAGTTGTTTCAAAAAGATATTTTCTCAGCACATGAAGAAAGTTTTAAGGTTACAACATTATGAAAATATCCCTTAGTAGATTCATGTGTTTATCATTTTCTATAGGGATGATATTTGTGCTTACAGTTTGACTTTCTGGGCTATATATTTAGGTGGTCTTGACAGTGCAGTCCATGTCTGTGGGGAAATTTAATTTGCTGAGGAAAGTCTTTACCAACATTGAAGTTAAACCAGTCATGCCTTTTCTGCTTTGGCCTTGGTTGGGCTGTTTGGGGAATAAGTTTTTGGGCTTGTATCTATTGTAATAAGTGGCATAATGTAATTGTAACCAAAAATGGAAATCCAAATTATAAAACTTTGTCTTCCTTATGGAAATGCAGATGTTTCTCCTTTCCTAACCTACTTTCTGTTAAGATATTTACTGAAAGTGTATTCTAGCTCTGTAAACTTATTTAATTTTAATAATTTTAAATTTACCTAAAATTTGTTGGTGTAGGTGTTCTGAAAGCAAATAGTAGGTAGGTACCAGTAAATGCATGCAATGTAACTATCCAAATCAAGAAACCCATTTATATTCCACTACCAAACTCATTCAAGTTTAGCCAACTGTACCAATAATGCGTTTTTACTTTCTGATCAATAATTCAGTACAGAAACACACAGTACATTTAATTGCATATAGTTTTAGTGCAATCCAATCTAAGATCATTTTCCTGTGCTTCATGGTTTTTCCATTCATTGATCCTTTTTAAGTCTATAATTCCATCACATATCATACTTTCAGGGTGCTCCATCTAATTATCACAAAATATAATCTGTGTTCTCTTGGCAGGAATACCAAAGGAAGTATTCCTGTTCTCTTAGTGGAGCCCATTGGAAGGCACACAATACCCCTTCACACCACCAGTGATGTTACCTTTGAGTGTCAGTCCCAGTTGATGTCTGCAGTATTTTTCATCATTCATTCTATTTTAAATTAACAAGTATTTTGTAGTGAGAAACTCTGAAATTATATCACATCAAAATCTGTCTTCTACCCTTAGCATCCATTGTTGATATCTGTCTGAATTAGATATAATAATGATGACTGGTGAATGATATTCATCCACAATTTCTTTTCTTAATTAATTTTTATTTTATTTATTTTATTTTATGTGAATGAGTGTTTTGCCAGCATGATGTAAGTACATCCATGCATGCAATATGCAGGGAGATCAAAACCCATAGGAATTTACAGCTATGGGAACAGCATGCACAAGACTCATGTAAACTCTGTCACATAAAAACTCAGGATAGAATTTGGAAAATGGGCAACAGGACTTAACCAGAACTATTGGCAATGATTACTGCTGGGTGAGGAAGAGTTTATCTTCTTTAAGTTAAAGAGAGAATCTAGATAGACTAACTTGATTCCAGTAGATGAACTTGCACTGAAGGTACACAAACTTGACTCAATAAGTTTTAACATATATGACAGAATGTGTGAAATCCTATACAGGGATTTGGGGTGGGTTGTGGATGAGGGGAGAAATTATAAAAATGTTTGAGATATTTTGCATGAAATACACAAAATATTCAATAAAAATATACATTGAGAAAAGATAAATTTAAAAATGCATTTGTTATGGGTGTGGTGGCACACTCCTTTAATCCCAGTACTCAGGAGGCAGAGGCAGGTTGATCTCTGTAAGTTAAAGGCCAGCCTGGTCTATGTAGTGAGTTCCAGGCCAGCTGGGACTACAGGGAGACTCTGTCTCAAAAAAATATATTTGTATGGAAATTGTCTCCTGGATTCAAATAGTCCCAAATGTGGTCAATAGGAACACCTATGTAGTAACTCCAGGTCCTTATGATATATGCCTGTCATCTTGAAGCACATCATAAATTTCTAGGACAAGTTATTATGGGTTCATCTTTTGTTTCCCCATTCCAGTAGATTTGGAATTCTTTAAGGGATGGAAAAATTTGGCAAATGTGTATTCATTTCTACTGAGTTGTTCTCACCTTTAATCATTTCAATGGATAGAGAAGATAAATAAATACACAAATTTTTTTCATTTTTACCTAGGTAATATACATTGAAAAATGCTGCATTGACAAGGAGACTGATCTGCAATGCAAGGCCTCCAGGTCAATTCTGGTTCTCCCCGTTTTTTCCATTTGAGAAAGCTGTCTCCTCCACACACCTACCTGCTCATCTGTAGCCCAGCTCCATAACTTTTCAGTACTTTGTTTTTGTCCTTGGTCCTTCTCTGACATTTCTGTATCCTGATAGTTTCTATATTAATGGTTTTACCACATCGCATCCACCATAATTTAATGATGTAAGACATATATGTAATTTAGTGCATACATTTTTATTTTTTTATTTTTTGGTCTTTTCAAGACAGGGTCTCCCTATAGTCCCAGCTGTCCTGGAACTTACTCTGTAGACCAGACCGGCCTTGGACTCACAAATATCCACCTGCCTCTACCTCCCAAGTGCTAGGATTAAAGGCATGAGCCACCACACCTGGCAAGTGCATGCATTTTTAAATGGATTACATTTTGAAACTCACTGTAGATTTCCAAAGAATCCCATATTGATTGAGTCACAGGTACAATGCCAAAAAAGGTGGAAGGGGTTTGTTGATATTATTTTAGTAATCACCAGACTTCCCAATCTTCTCTTATGAGCCAGATATTTCCTTCCTAAACATATTCAAAATTTTTTAGTTCGGCTTAATTATTTTATTTATAGTTTTCATCCCTAAGTTCTCTCTTATATGCACATACACAAGCACATACATTCACGTGCATACACACATATATGCACAGTCAAGCAAACAGCATATGCTTAGCTTCCTTTCCTATGAAGTTTTCAAAAAACTGAAGAACTTGAGTCTCTGTGACTTCTGTCCTATGTGAAATAGATACAGATTTATTTCCCCATAAAGAGCATTCTATATATATCACTCAAGCTGTTTTAATCACTGGAAAAGTCAAGAAAAAAACTGAGCCATAATTTAGTCCAAAAGATGTTTTAATGAACTCTATACTAACCACCAACTCTGGTGTTCTGGCTAGTTGGATTTTGAAAATTTGATCCCATATTTTAACGACATTAGCATTAAAATTATCCTGTATTTCTTCCATTTGTCTTTGATTCATCCTGGTTTCTTTTTTGCTTTGTTTTTTATTTGTTTTCATTTTGTTCTTTGAAAAGGATCTCACATAGCCTAAACAGGCCTTGAACTCATGATGCAGCCAAGGGTGGCCTTGGACATCTGATCCTCCTGCCTCTGCTTCTCAAATACTGGAACATTGGGGTGTACCACCATGCCTCCCTTACCCTGTCTTCTTTTTCGTTATTATTTTATTCATTTACTATTTGTGGTGTGTGCGTGTGTGTGCGTGCGTGTGCGTGCGTGCGTGTGTGTGTGTGCGTGTGTGTGTGTGTGTGTGCGTGCACGTGTGTGTGTGTGTGTGTGTGGTATGTAGGCACTGTGCACTAGAGCTTACACATATGGAGTTCTTAAAACATTTTGGGGACTTGTTCCTCTCCTTCTGTCATGGGATCTAGGCACTGAATTTGTCAGATCGTCAGGTTTGTGCAAAACAGCTTCACTCTACCTTTTTAAGCAGAGATAATAAAATTAGCCTCAAGGAATGATTTGAATAGTAGATTTGGCATAGACCTTCTCAAAAGTCTTCAAATTATTTTGATGACAATTTCATGCATGAGCACTAAACTTACATCATCCTACCCCATCTTCTCCCCATTCTGACATCCACCCACCTCCTCTGAACTTCATGACTTCTTTGATTAATATTGATTCACCCTCCATCAGTAGCCATTGATTGTAGCTCTTCATCTAGAGGTGGGGCCTTGTGAAGTTTCCCCATCCACATTGCCATGTCAGCAGGTGCCATCATTATTTAGGACTTGGTGAGGCTGCCACGCTGCTGAGCTAGCAAGGGTGCAGCTTCAGTATAATGACTAGAAGACACTTTCAAGCTGCAAGTGTCCTGGTCTCTGGCTCTTAACAATCTTTCTGCCCTACTCTTTGTCTTTCTTCTCTGAGCCTTTGTACAATTTGTTTTGCAGATGTTTCAGTTGTGGCAAGGCCCCTTATGGTCACGTGTTCTCTGTAGTTTGACCAGTTATGGACCTCTGTAATAGTGTCCATCTGTTGCAGAAGGAGAACTGCATTTATCTGTGAATATAAGAATAAATATTTAGTATTTTATAGCAAGTTACACTGGTTTAGGAAATTGGTTGCAGCAGGTTCTCCTCAAGGTCCATGACCTCTCCAGCATTGGGTATCTGGCTATATTTGCAGTACCAGATATGGATTCCCTTCCACTGAATGGACTTTGAATCCATTTAGACAGCTGTTGGTTACCCTAAAGACAAAAATTTCATTGTTGCATCAAAAGGAATATTTTGCTGCTCTGGTCATTGCTGAAGTTCATAGGTTCACAAAAAGATGAGATCATTGATTTGCTTTCTTCCATGGTAGCCAAGTTAGCACCTTCCAATACTGTGAGAGCCAGTCCTCAGGGAGGAGGCATCCAAGTCAGTTCCAGCTCAAATTCTTAAAGTTAGTGTCTGAAGTGAGTGTAGACTTCAGTAAGACTTCCCTTCAAGTTCTAGGAGGCAGGTAAGAGCTGTGACAATGGCCTATATTTGGGGAGTCTCTTTGACTACCCTGATCAGCAACTAAAAGGGAGGTTCCCGTGCCTGGCACTGGGAAGCTTGTTAGATATCAAAATTTCTTTTTCAAGCCAGTTGTCAAAATTTGGAAATCTTACACAAAACTCAGAATGAAACCTTCTTGTGATAAATCAAGTTAAGTAATGCTGCATTTTCAATCCTAAATAGACAACCAAGATTAATGCCTAATGACCTCTTTTACTCTTTAGCGTAGTGTGGTCATGGACACTTTAAGATAGATTATAGAATCTCCATTAAATTACAGCATGTTCCATTAACACATTGTCCTAGTTTGTCTTCCATTGCTGTGACAAAACACTCTGACCAACACCAACTTGGGGAGGAAAGGGTTTATTCAGCTTACATCTCCTTGGTCACAGTTTATCACTTAGGGAGCCCAAGGTAGGAACTCGGCAGGAACCTGGAGGCAGGAGCTGAAGCACAGGCCATGGAGGAGTGCTGGTTACTGGCTTGCTCTCCTGGCCCATGCCCAGCCTGACCTCTTATACAGTACACAACCTGCCCAGTGTGGCACCACCCATAGTGGCTGGGCCCTCCCACATTGCTCAACAATCAAGACAATACTCCACAGACGTGGCCATAGGTCAGTCCAATGGAGCCAATTCCGCATCTGAGGCTCCCTCAACCCAGGTGTGTCAAGTTGACACTAAAGCTATCCAGCGCACACATTATAACCAGCCTGTATTATTAAGCTATCTCTACTGCATTACCTTCTTTGACATTGCTTTGCAACTTGTGATCTATAACTTTTAATCACAGTTTATTAAAACAAATACTGAGTGTGGTGACTCACATCTTTAGTCCCAGGACCTGGGAGGCAGAGGCAGGTAGATCTGTCAGTTCAAGACCAGCCTGGTCTACATAGTGAGTTCCAGGCCAACTGGATTTACAAGGAGACAGTGTCTCAAAAAAAAAAAAAAGACAAAAACTACCTAGGAAATTATTCATCATTATGTACAATATACCTTGTAAGAAATTCATGACATACACATGCAATAAGTTTTTAAGTCTGGATATTCCTTAATATCTAATATACAGCAGGGTAAACCTACCACTTGAAAAGTAGAAGCATGAGGATAAAAAGTTGAAGGCCAGCCTTGGCTACATGGAAAATTTGAGACAAGCCCAGGATACGTGAGAACCTATCTCAAAAAACAAAATATGGATGATAGTATTTATCATAGTAAATTTTATCTCTAGGAATAAAAAAAGTCTAAGTCATAAAGTTATAATTAGCTCTGGCCTCCAGGAATTCCATGTTTTGACATGTGTAATACATGCCTTGTTCTAATGCTTTCACATGATTTAATTTTAATATATAAATTATATACTTAATGTATTTGATTCTATCCTTTTTTGATGAATTACTGAAAACAAAGTACTCAGTCAAATTTTCCACAAGCAATTACTACTTGAGGGACCACTGGGCACAGTGGCTCAGAAGAGACCTTTTGAGGTACAGAGATCAACCTCAACAATGAGATCCCCACACTACTTAAAGATCTCTCTGGCCTGGATCTTGAGAATAGACATAGTCAATCTCTGGTAATTGGGTCGCCGGGTAAGAAAAGAATAGGCAGTGCTGCGGACATTGAGGAGAGTGTAAAGAAGAGAGCCTGGGAGCTCAGAATTCCAGAGCTGCTCTCTTGATATTTAGTAATCATATGGTAAGTCAACTAATTGTCCACAAGCCTCATTATAGTCCTATCAGTGTAAATTAAAAAAAAATTTAATCTAGGAGCTGGAGAGATGGCCTAGCGGTTAAGGGTGCCAACTGTTCTTGCAGATGACCCCGGTTCGATCCCCAGCACCCACGTGGTGGCTGAGAACCATCTTTGACTCCAGTTTCAGGGGAATCTGACATCCTCTCCTGACCTCTGTGGCATTGCATGACACGGGTGCACAAACCTCTTTTTTAATCTAAACCCTATCCCCAACCACATCCTCCTATAGTCCCCCTCACCAGATTTCAAATATTCTGTCATATGAGTTAAGGCGTATGGAGTCAAGTTCGTATGCCTAGATGTCCCTCTGCACAAGTTCATTCACTGCTGTCTAGATAGCCTATCTAGAGTCTCTCCCTTAAAGAAAATCAACTCTCCTTCACCCAGGAGTAATCAGATGCCAATTCAGATAATAGTTCTTTAGCTATGGTTGAAAATTGTGTGTGTGTTTGTGTGTGTGTGTGTGTGTGTGTTTGTGTGTGTGTATGTGTATTTTCTGCATGTGTGTAAGGTCAGTCATGTTCTGCAATGCCTGCAGAAGTCAGAAGAAGGCATCCCTGGAACTGGAGTTACATATAGTTGCTAGTCACCATGTAGGTGCTGGTACTCAACTCCAGTCCTCTGCGAGATTAGTCAGTGCCCTTAACTGCTAAGCCATCTATCTCGCCAGCCCAGAATTTTTTATTTACTTAATCCTAACACTATCAACAGAACAATTTATTCTTTCTACAGCAGCATCAAAGTTGCTAAGTCATGTAAACTAAATCTTGGGTACTTCCAAAGGGAAGCATAAGTAAGATTAGCCTGGGAATGTCTATATCTTCTCCCTTGTTTTATTGCTTTCTTTATGGGGATATACCAAAAGTGTAACATCTTCAAAGTCTTCTAACTTTTGTTACAAATGTAACTTGTTCAGAGACAAATAATGAAATTCAGCGTTTAATCTGGTATTGTTTCATAATGATTTATTTGAACTGAAGGATTTTTAAATGAAATTCAAAATTTCTAGTAGTTAGAGCATATAAGAATCTACCTATTATACCTGTCTTATGTGAGAACTTAATAGTAAGATGAAGGTACGTAAACACTTTCTTCTGGGCATGGCAATACATGGTAGTTGTGAACTCACAGGAGTTAAGTTTGCCTGAACTGGGCCTGCACAGGGAAGAGAGTAATCAGAATATACCATATACATGTACAAACTGACAAAGAATAAATTTTACTAATAAAAAACAAGCAAACTGAGAATCCTGGGGAACTTTCTCAACTTAATAAAAAGCTGTTACAAAAGTTTTCCACACTTAAGACAAAGAATGGTTTTCTTATTAGAGTTGCTAATGCAGAGAAGTAAGACAAGTAACAAGGCTGAAACTATACTAAGACTCTTTTGCCAATGCACATATGGCTGCTAAAGTGAGGACTGCCTGGACACTTCCATATTTAAACTCCCTTTGGCTTTGCTCTGATAAAATAGTAAAGTGTGTTTTTTGTGTTCTTCTATCAGACTTTATCCAAACTGAAAGGGTATCGATCTTGGTTATTCCTTGAATTAATAAAACATTTGAAATAAAACATTGTTTTTGACATTGGAGGTTGTATTAGTCAGGGTTCTCTTAAGAAACAGAAGTAACAGGACGAATATATAGCTATATACAATTTACTGATTTTCTCACGTGACAGAGTTCGAGGAGTCCAACAGTAGCTGCACCACACTGGAAAGGCCTAGAGAATCCTGGGAACTGCTCAGTCCACAAGGCTGGATGTATCAGTAGTCCCAATCTTGTGCTGAAGGCCCGAATGGATTCCAGGAGATCTGCCAGTCTCAGTACATGCTGGGATCCGAAAGGTTGATCACAACAGCACGACAAACTCAATAGATAAGAGAGGCAAGCCGCAGGAGAAAATGGACCAGCTCCTTCTGCCGTGGCCTTTTATACTGCCTACTGGCAGAAGGTAACACCTATATTTGGGGTGGGCCATCCGGGTTGAGGTGGCCCAATCCAAACATCCCTTTTCTCTTATTTGTTCCTTAGTCCAGTCAAGTTGACACCCAGTATTAACGATCACAAGTCCATCCATTGTCAACTTGACACCCAATTAACAGCCTCTCCTTATGTTATGCTTAAATGTCAATTGAAAACAATGGCAAGGTCATAATTCCACCTATCATGTTATAAGTGTCTCACGTGCAATAGCAAAGCATTATATCTTAGAGTAGGTGGTAATGTTCTTGAGGAACACTTACTCCTTCAGTATCTAATAACCTAAATATGACAACACTTAACACTTATCTCAGTTGCACATTCAAAAGAGAACAACACAAGTATTCGCTTAATATATATATATATATATGAACAAGCACATTCTTAACCAAATAGGACAAAAGTTAATATCTATTATAATCCACGTTTCTGCAACTAGTCCCTTGGCTTCAGCTGATATTTATGACTACCTTCTTCTACTACCCATTCTGTATTTCCTCCACCATCAGCAAGCACCTCTGCAGGTCTTGGCTCTTTCCCTGGAGGAGTGACCCATACCTTCATCCCTGAAGGGTCTGGGCCATTTATTGTCCTGTCTGGTTTGGGTTGTTGGAGTTTCCCATTGACCTTAATCATAGGACATGGTAGCACCAGAAGGCACCCTACAGCATCTCCTGCCTTCCAGACATAATCTTCCTTGCCCCCATTGTGGAGAAAAAGTCCAATTTCCCCCTGGTAGTCTGGATCAATCACTCCTCCTACTACTGTTATTCCTTCCTTAGCCTGTTGGCTTAAAGGCAGTAGAAGCCCGAAGTGGCCAGGGGGAAGTCTTAGCTTCCAGTTCAATAGAACGTTTGCTGTATCTCCTGGCAAAAGCACTCCCCCCATTGGAGCCAAAACGTCTAGACCAGCAGAACGCAAGGTCGTGGGTACAGGAAGCAAAAATTTTCCTACTGGGTCACTAGGGGTGATAGTGAGTGGAATCATTCCCACTTCCACCCCTTGGTTCCTGGACCCATGAATTCTGGCTATAGGAGAAACAGTACCATATAGTGGACGCTGATTCAAAGCATATACTGCTTGCTGGAGAACCTTGCCCCAGCCCTCCAGGGTATTGCTACCTAATTGGCACTGTAACTGTGTCTTCAAGAGGCCATTCCATCGTTCTATCAAGCCAGCTGCTTCTGGGTGGTGGGGAACATGGTAAGACCAGTGGATACCATGACCATGGGCCCACAGTCGCACTTCTTTGGCTGTGAAGTGAGTTCCTTGGTCAGAAGCAATGCTGTGAGGAATACCATGACGGTGGATAAGGCATTCCGTAAGTCCCTGGATGGTAGTTTTGGCAGAAGCATTACGTGCAGGAAAGGCAAATCCATAACCAGAATAAGTATCTATTCCTGTAAGAACAAAACGCTGTCCCCTCCATGATGGAAGTGGTCCAATGTAGTCAACCTGCCACCAGGTTGCTGGCTGGTCACCCCGGGGAATAGCACCATATCGGGGGCTCAATGTTGGTCTCTGCTGTTGGCAAATCTGGCACTCGGCAGCAGCTGTAGCCAGATCAGCCTTAGTGAGTGGGAGTCCATGCTGTTGAGCCCATGCATAACCTCCATCTCTGCCACCATGACCACTTTGTTCATGGGCCCATTGAGCAACAACAGGGATAGCTGGAGAAAGAGGCTGACAATCCACAGAACGAGTCATCCGATCTACTTGATTATTAAAATCATCCTCTGCTGAGATCACCTTTTGATGAGCATTTACATGAGACACAAGTATCTTCACATCCTTTGACCATTCAGAGAGCTCTATCCACATACTTCTTCCCCAAATGTCTTTCTCACCAATTTTCCAGTCATGCTCCTTCCAAGTCCCTGACCATCCAGCCAAACCATTGGCTACAGCCCATGAATCAGTATATAATCGAACCTCTGGCCATTTCTCCTTCCAGGCAAAATGCACAACCATGTGCACTGCCCGAAGTTCTGCCCACTGTGAAGACTTTCCTTCACCAGTGTCCTTTAGGATTGTTTCAGAAATTGGCTGTAATGCTGCAGCTGTCCATCTCTGGGTGGTGCCAGCATAACGTGCAGAACCATCAGTAAACCAGGCCCTAGTCTTCTCTTCCTCAGTCAACTGATCATAGGGCAAACCCCATGAAGCCATAGGTGCATGCTTAAGCATAGGAGGCAGTGTAACAAGAGTGGGAACAATAGGCACTTGGGCAACTTCTTCATGTAACTTGCTTGTGCCCTCAGGGCCTGCCCAGGCCCTGTCACATATGTACCACTTCCATTTGACAATGGACTGTTGCTGTGCACGTCCTACTTTATGGTCTGCTGGGTCAGATAACACCAAGCTCATGATGGGCAGCTCAGGTCACATGGTGAATTGGTGGCCCATTGTCAAACGTTCAGTTTCCACTAAGGCCCAGTAGCAGGCTAAGAGCTGTCTTTTTTTTTTTTTTTCCAAAATCCAAAGGACCTCCACTGTGATTCCTCTATGGGAGCCTGCCACGGACTCCAGACAGCATCTCTCTCTGCCACTGATACCTCAAGCACCATTGGGTCTGCTGGATCATATGGCCCTAGGGGCAGAGCAGCCTGGACCTGTTGAAGAGCCTTTTCCTGTTCCAAGCCACACTCAAAGTTTGCTGCCTTCTGAGTCACCTGATATATGGGTCATAGTAACACACCCAGATGAGGAATGTGCTACTTCCAGAATCTGAAAAGGCCCACCAAACGTTATGCTTCTTTCTTGGTGGAGGAAGGTGCCAGGTGCAACAAGTTATTCTTTACCTTAGAAGGAATGTCTCTGCATGCTCCATACCACTGAACTAGAAATTTCACCGAGGTAGATGGCCATTGAATTTTAGTTGGATTTATTTCCCATCCTCTCATGTGCATGAGAGTAGCTGCTACATCCTGTTCAGTGGGTCCAATCAGCATAACATCATCAATATAGTGGACCAGTGTGATATTTTGTGGAAGAGTCAGGTGATCAAGTTCCCTTCTAACTAAGTTATGGCACAAGGCTGGAGAGTTAACATACCCCTGAAGTAAGACAGTAAAGGTATATGCTTGGCCTTGCCAGCTGAAAGCAAATTGCTTCTGGTGGTCTTTATGAACCAGTATTGAGAAGAAAGCATTGGCCAGATCAATAGCTGCATACCAGGTACCAGGAGACATATTAATCTGCTCAAGTAAGGACACCACATCTGGTACAGTGGCTGCAATTGGTGTCACTACTTGGTTAAGTTTTCAATAGTCAACTGTCATTCTCCATGATCTATCTGTCCTTTGCACAGGCCAAATTGGAAAGTTAAATGGAGATGTGTTAGGAATCACCACCCCTGCATCTTTCAAATCTTTGATGGTGGCACTAATCCCTGCAATCCCTCCAGGGATACGATACTGTTTTTGGTTCACTATTTTCCCTGGTAGAGGCAACACCAATGGGTGCCATTTGGCCTTTCTGACCATAATAGCCCTCACTCCACAGGTCAGGGAACCAATGTTGGGATTCTGCCAATTTCTAATTATATCTATCCCAATTATACATTCTGGGACTGGGGAAATAACCACAGGATGAGTTCTGGGACCCACTGGGCCCAATGTGAGGCGGACTTCAGCCAAAACTCCATTTATCACCTGACCTCCATAAGCCCCTACTTTATCCATAGGGCCACAGTGCTTTTTAGGGTCTACTGTGATCAGTGTCAACTCAGAACCAGTATCCAATAGGCCTCAAACAGTCTGATTATTTCCTTTTCCCCAGTGTACAGTTACCCTAGTAAAAGGCCTCAGGTCCCTCTGGCAAAGTACAGGAGGAAGGCAAAGAGCATAACTCTTTGGTATTGTGACAAGGTCCTTACTCATTGGAACCCAGCCATCCCTTCATTCAAGGGGTTTTGGGTCTGTGAACTGTCTCAATTCTGGAAAATGGTTAACTGGGCAGGATCCTCTTCTCCTAAAATCCAATGTTGACTTTCTGTCATTTGTTCTAGAGCTTTTCTGCTTATACAGATCAAATAAAAACGTAGGCTTCTTATGTGTTTGGTTCCTGGGAACGCCATGATTAATTAGCCAGATCCGAAGATCATTTCGGATCATGCCATTATAGGTATAGTTTTGCCTTTGTCACCCATAATGATAATTATGGTAACTATGCTCATCTTGTCTTCAGTGATTCAGTGTTGCCACCTGATGCCTAACCTGAGGTCTTGTTAAACCTATTACGTGTACATTTAATTTATGCAAGCGTGCAACAACTTCTCTAACTGTAAGATCTGGCATAAGAAATAGAGCAAAAACAAAGCTCTTCAAATGTTCTGGTGTCTCTCTCAGTACTTTCCATGTTATAAACTCAGTGAAAGGCATGTCCTCTGGGTCCTCATATTGTGGAGAATGTGGCTTTACAATTCGAATACACTCAAGCATGCCAATCTGCCTGACCCTCACAATCCCTTCATCAATACTAAGCCAAAGAATATCAGGCATCTCTAACTCGCTATTAGTAGGCCATGTTTTAATGAATACATCAGCCAACCATTCAAATAAACTTTTTTAAATTTTTTTTAAATTTTATTTATTTCCGTATGTGTTTGAATGTATTGTCTGCATTCAAGTCTGTGCACCTGTGATGTGCAATGCAGCGGAGGTCAGAAGAGGGTGTCGGACTCCCCTGGAACTGGAATTCTCCTGGAATTGGAGTTTCAGATGGCTCTCAGCTACCATGTGGATGCTGGGGATAGAACCTGGGTCCTCTGCAAGAGCGGTTTGCACTCTTAACCACTAGGCCATCTCTCCAGCCCTCAAATAAACTTTTAACACTTTTTTTTAACTCCTTGAGCTTCCATGTTAAACCTGGAATCTCTACTCAGTGGGCTCATATCGATAAACTCAGTATGATCTAATTTTATATTCCTTCCTCCATTATCCCACACCCTTAAAATCCATTCCCACACATATTCCTTAGGTTTCTGCTGGAATGAATCGGCAAACTCATTAATTTCTTTAGTGGTATAGTGCACCACCTCATGGACCACACTTTCTATCTCACCTTGAGGGGCTTGCTTAGACTTCAATCTGGTTATAGGTCTAGAGGCAACCATTGTTGGGCCCTGAGGGACATTAGCTCCCACTAGGAGGGGGGTTAGTTTCCTCAGGCAAGGATTGGGAGGAGGGATCTGCAGGGTGTGGATTCTCTGCTGAGGGTGGGGAGATTAATTCCTCAAATAAAGAAAATCCCTCAGAATCTCGAGGGTTCAAAATCCTCATCATCATGGTTCTCCCATATATCTCCATCCCAATTTTCAGGGTTCCACCCTTTTCCCACCAGTGCTCTCACTTTAACTGCTGACACTCTTCATGGCTGGGAATTAAATTTGCGTTGTAAATCAGCCAAATGTATAATAAGGGCTCCAGCTTTATTTTCTGCTGCTTTAGCTCCTTGGCTGCTGGAGAGAAGATTTTCCTCCAGAGCACACTTGGAAACCTTTAAACTGTTGTTTTGAATCTGGAGCTGGTCATTTTTATCACTGAACTCCTTATTTTCCTCTATCACTTTATCCAGACATGCTAGGAGCAACAAGGCAACATCATTATTTTCCTTATTTTTCCGCAATTTCTCGAACGTTTTATATATAGAGTCGCTAAATTCCTTGCTTCTCACAAGAGATGAGTTAGGTGAGTCAAATGAATCTATCTTCATAATTAGGTCAAATAGTCTGCACCAAGGATTATCATTCCTCCTCATGGCACCAGGAGAGCCTTCAGTAACTCTAGGCTTCATTGAGTTGGAGAGCTGGCTCCAGAGACTGCCAAGCACACAAAAGAAATTCATCCTTTCAATTCTGTTTCTCTAGAACCACTCCTGGTACCAAAATCTGTATTAGTCAGTGTTCTCTAAAGAAACAAAGTAACAGGACGAATATATAGCTATATTCAATTTATTGATTTGCTCACGTGACAGAGTTCGAGGTGTCCAACAGTAGCTGCAGCACACTGGAAAGGCTGAGAGAATCCAGGGAACTTCTCAGTCCACAAGGCTGGATGTCTCAGTAGTCCCAATCTCGTGCTGAAGGCCCGAATGGATTCCAAGAGATCTGCTGTTCTCAGTACACGCTGGGATCTGAAAGGTTGATCACAGCAGCAAGACAAACTCACCAGATGAGAGATGCAAGCCGCAGGAGAAATGGGATCAGCTCCTTCTGCCATGGCCTTTTATACTGCCTGCTGGCAGAAGATAATGCCCATATTTGGGGTGGGCCATCCAGGTTGAGGTGGTCCAATCCAACAATTCCTTTTCTCTTATTTGTTCCTTAGTCCAGTCAAGTTGACACATAGGATTAACCATCACAGGTGTCATTTCACACTAGAGGTATTAGCTTTAAGAAGGTAATATTGTGGGGATTTTAATTAAGACTTTCAATGATTTTTCTCTGTCATTTTACCAGGATAGTTGGTAAACAAAAATGATGATTTGGGCTAAAATTTCCTTTTAAAATTTTTCATGTGTAACTATTCCTTTGAGTTACGTCTTGTTCCAAGAACTGACCAGAATTGAGTTTTTTCACCAGGAGTTTATGTTAGTGGGCTGTTATGTTTTCTTATCTCTCTACTTCATGACTCCATCCACATCTTACCACTTGCATTTCTCAGTCAGATATCTGATTCTAAACTGTAAGTGTCCTCAACTAATTACATTTTCCTTATTTCTTTGTCTTTGTCAAGGTTGATGTTTTTTCTTTAGCTTAAATAGACTGTCTATTGTGTGTAAGTTTATGTATACTATCTATATGCTCATCCCCTCTATTTTGTAAATTACTTAAAAGCAAAGCCAGCTAACAATGAAACACATTAACATATTATGAACACTAGTGATGGAGTCTGCAGTAAAATGCTTGCATAGCATGTGTGAGGCCTGGGTTTGATCTTCAGTACCACAAAAAAAAAATAGTATAATATACATCTTTAAAGTATGAAGAAAGGATTATTTTATTTCTTTTACAAATAAGTGAAAACATATAAATATATTTATTTTGTAATTTGTATTGATTTTTGTGTTCAAATAGAACATCTCAATCTTAATCATCTTTATATTCCCTTTCCCCAGTGGCATCTTCCCATAGCACCCCTCTGCAGAATTCATACATTCTATCATTTGTGTTAAGGCCTATCATGCCAAGATAGTATCCCAGATCTTCCTTGGTGCAAGTCCTTCCACTGAGTCTAGTCAGCCTATCTAGAGTCCTTCCCTTAATATCAATTCTAGCCAGGTGTGTTAGCACACACATTTAATTACAGCACTCCAGCATCAGAGGCAAGTAGATCTCTGTGAGTTCAAGGCCACCCTGGTCTACTGAGCAAGTTCCAGGACTGTTGGGACTAAAGGGAGACTCTGTCTCAAAAAGACCTCCCTCAAAAAAACAGATTAGTTCTTCCTCACCCACCAGTAATCACCTGCCAATAATTCTTTGACTAAGATTGGGGCTTATTGCCCATTTCCACAGTTCTGTGCTGTGATTTTGTCTGTTTGAGTTTCTACAGGTCTTCTGCATGCTGACACCATTGCTGTAGGTTCATGTGAGCAAGGTCCCAGGAGCTTGTAGGATATTGTTTCCTTATGGTCATGCATTTTCTCCCTGGTTCTTACAATCTTTCTGTCTCCTCTTCTGCAATGGTCCCTGAGACCTGCATGGGTTAATTTCAATATAGGACTCCGGTTTAAGGACCCACACTCTGCAGATTCTTATTCTGTACACTTTGACCATTTGTGACCATTTGTATTCCTTACACTTTGTCGTGGGAAGGAACTTCATTAATGAGAACCAAGAGATTCATTAGCATCCTCTTCACCTCTTATTCAATGTTCCATGAGCCTTAGGTGTAGAGGTTGCAGTATAGATATGCTACTTGGGCAATTCACAGACAATGTCTGTATAACCAGTTGTGGGACTCTGTTAATAGTCTCCATCTGGTGCAAAAGATTCTTCACATATTAAGAAATTACATTTGTCTAGGGATTGACCATCTTGGGGTTTCGTCTAAGATCTATGACCTCCCCAGTGATGTGTATTTGGCTATATTTACAGTACCACACATGAATTTCCTTCCATTGAGTGGCCTTTAAGTCCAATTAGGTACCTGTCGATTACCCCCAAAACAAAAGTACCATTACTGCACTAATGTCACTTGTTATGCAAGTCATTTATATGGTTATTTGGCTTAGAAACTGTGGTTGAACCATCAATTGATGTTCTCTCTTAGCAGCTTTTGTATTTCTCTCCAAAGCTATGAGAGCTATCCTTCAAGGGAAGTGGCTTTCAGGTCAGTTCCAGCTCCATTTTGTCAAATCCTGTTTCCAAAGCATGCCCTGTATTCAACAGCAGGGTCTTACCTTCAGGTTCTGGGAGGCAATCAAGCACTGCAGCAATAGCTTGTATAATTTTGGGAGTCTCCTGGCCAACAACTCAAAAGAAGGTTTCTCCTGTCTGGCACTGTTTCTTATTATGTAGCCTTGAGCTATACACATGGACTCATGTAGAGATGCTGTATATATAACTTCTCAGTAGGTTGTTAGATTATTATGATTCCCTCTAATAAATAAAAAATTATTTTTCTCTCTCTCTTCTCTCTCTCCATGGCTAATCCTCCCTGCATGCCTTCCCCATTTAAATCATCCCCATTTTCTGCAGTTCTCTGTTGATAATACCTGGCTCCTATGGTCCAATATCTCTTGAGCTCCTTCTTTCCCTTTATCTTCACAGTTCCTTTTATAACACTTCTTTCGCTCTCCCATTTAAATACCCTCATTTTATCCATTTTTCCCTTATTAACACCTGTCTCCAACGGTCCCTCTCTCTCATAAATATTCATTAAATACATCTCTCTTTCTGGATTTGTTCATCTATCTGATTCCCATTTTATATATCCTTATGAAGACTGTCTTTTCTTGGATTTCTTTTCCTGAAAAATTCTTTTTTCATAGTATTATAATTTTGGAATCAGCATTCTTATAGGTGTAAATTTACCAACATCTTGACTTAAGAGTATTAAGAGTAAAAAGATTTTCAGAACAAATCAATAGTCAAGTATTACTAATAGATACAGGGAAAATAAATAAAGGTATATCATTACTGCATTTTATAAGAAAGACTAATTTGTAAGCTTTGCAAAGCATTTCATTTCAATGGGCAGGATAGTTACTAGTTTCCAAGTAGTTAAGAAGAATGTGAGCCAGGTGTGTTGTCACATGGTATCCCAGCACTTGGGAGGCAGAGGCAGGAAGATCTCTGTGAGTTCAGGGCCAGCCTGCTCTACATAATGAGTTTCAGGAAAGGTGGGGCTACAGGGAGAAGCTGTCTCAAAAAGACCAAAAAATAAGGAAGTGAATACATGGTTATGAAAACTGCCAAGCCATGAATTGCTTGAACATGATCTACTGCTTTCCTTGTGATAGTTCTTCCACTAGCATCTTAGGTATATAACATCCCTGAGGCTTAGATTTGTGTGTTGGGAATAATTTCAAGAAAAGAACATTCTTTGGGGACTCTGCTCTTAACAACCTGAATAATACTTAGACTAGATTCAGTCAATATCATCTAGAATTAAGACAAGTCTAGTCTCACTAGTATTTGATTGTCATCTTTTTACAGCTGGATTGACATCTATTATGTAGAGATACTAGATTAAACTTACAGGTAAATAAAGCACTAGTAAATATTTGTCATAACAGTGATCATATCTTTAGGAAGCATCCACTTATTACTAAGTATTTTTAATAAATTTCATGGCTAGTTTTATTTTATACTAACTTCAGAATGCTTTCATTTTCATTGTTTTTCATTGAATTAGACAGAGTATGAAGTTGGAAGGAAGTACAAAAGGACACCAAATATCAGAGATACAGTGTAGTCCTCCCCCAAACACAAAATACTTAAAGTATACTAAAACAAACAAACAAACAAACAACGCCAAGAGTTTTGGACTGTATTTAAAAAGTAGGGATGCATGTTGAAATACAACGCATGTCAAAGGTGTACTTTCAAAGTTCTAGCATCCACAGGGAAAGAAACATCAGTAATTAATTTACAGCCTCTCTTATTTTACTTCATCATATCCAAAAGATTATGTCTAAAATTTTCCTCATTTTTAAATGTTCTTTAAGATTTTAAAAATATATATTATTGAATTTTTGTACAGTTCATATATTTTAATCATATTTAAACCTCCTCTCTCTGCGTTGCTTCCCAACAGTATTTCATGCACTCTGCCTAATACCTGGCATTCAAGACTCATGTGGCCCCACCTGGCTAAGTTTTGAATGTATATGAGAACATTAAATACAGAGAAACTGTCCATACAATGATCAAGGCAGTAAGCACAAAGCAGTAATGTGGGTGTAGGAGTATTAGTGACTTTTGTAGACAGATATCTCCATAAACACTGGGGTGAAGCAGGGCAGGTCATCTACAGCATGGGCAATGATAGGGCAGAAGGATTTTTGGACTGCAACTGTTTGAGGCCAGCTTGATCACCATGGAAACTCTGTCCTCCCGTGATGCTAAATACAAGATGGACACACAGCATGTTCACAATGAGGAGCTAAGCAGTCAGTGTGAGGAACTGGTCCAGTATTGTGCTCGTTTGTAGTTCTGCAATGTCACCCACCTTGTAGCAGCTAGTAGTCCCAGTAGAAGAGGACAGTTCAGTGAACACATCTGTATGACAAGTTTAAAGAATGCTTAAAGGGGAATGTCATGTTAGTTGTTGGTTTTTTTTTTTTAATATATGGTCTCATTATGCAGCCCTGTCTGGCCAGGAATGCACTATATATGTCAACCTGGCCTAAACTGTCCCCACATCTCTAGTACTAGGATTAAAGGCTGAAGCAATTTACCTTGAAATGCTAGAATGTTTTATCCTTAAAACTTATTTTATTCTCATTGTAAATATTCAGAATACTTCCATCTTAGTTCTGAGCTAAACATTGCCATTAGAACCCTATTTAATAGTTCTTTTTTGGTTGGTTCTGGTGCTGCAGGTTGAGGTCAGGAATTTGCAGGTGATCAGCACACAAAATACCACCAAACTTCACGTCTGCTGATATTATTTTGGTGAAAAACACAAAGGACTCCAGGAATTGAATCAGATAATGTCTAATTAGAGGTTCGAGGCCTATCCATTGATTTTTATGTATTTTAAGTAGTTTGCTTATTTTTATCTTATGTGTGTGAATGTATTGGATGCATTTATTTTAGTGCACCCATGTTGTGCAATGCCCAAGGAGGTCAGAGGGCAGCGTTGTGTTCTCTGGAATGATTGCTATGGAACATTGTTAGCTTACATGTTGGGGCTAGGAATAATAACCAGTTCTCTGCCAGAGCAAGTAATGTTCTTTATCTTGCTGAGCCATTTCTTCATCCCTAGTTGAATGCTTATTTTTTCAGGTGGGTCTTCATTTTGATTCCCAGGTCTAAAATACCTGAATGAATATTACTATATCCTGTCTCTTGGGAAAATATCATAAAGATACAAATGAATTGCTTACTTGAAAAGAACTTCTGATGCATGATAGGTCATGATATTAGTTTTACATCAATGTATTTTACAAATCAGAATGAAGTAAACTACCAATGATGATATTTTACTAGTATCCTTTGTAACTGCTTTTATCAGAGATTCTATTGGAATAGAATTTTGGTGTTTTACAGATAAGGTCTAACCTTGTCATCTAGACTGGTCTGGACCTCACTATGTGCCATGGATTAGGCTTGCAGGAAAGTTGATCATATTGCCCCAGCCTTCCAAGTGGTGGGAGTACAGGAATTAGCCAGTGCATTCAGCAAAGAATGTCTATCATGTGATCTTAAAATGTTCATATTCAATTCAGTTGGGCAGCTTTTGTGTTCATAGATTCAATAGAGAAAAAGCCTCAAACCCAAAAGGTGTACATCACTTTGGTGGCCTCATAAGAGCCCATGGCAGCCACAGTTTGCTCTCCAATGCCTCCATGCTTGTAGATTTCCTGTGGCCTAGTAAGAGCCTATGGCAGCCAAGGTTTTCTCTCCAATGCCTCCATGCTTCCTTTTCCCTTTGCTGTGTTCTGAGATTTCTTGCCTGGCACATTCTCCTAAAGACTAAGGTGGCCTTGATCATACTGTTTAGTCCAGGATAAACTGAGCATGTGACCCCCCACTCTACCTCCCAAAACTATGTTTATACTGTCACACCGAAACTGGAAGAATACATTTTGCATGATACACAATTTGAAATACTAGCATGAAAATCCAAGTTAAGGGAGACTGCCATAGATGAAACCTCATGGATGTCATGTGAGATTTTTACTACCTTGCTTTTTTTCTGTTTCTGTTGTAAGATACTCTCAAGAAGTCCCACTTTTATTATCTATGCACATGCCCCATAAGACCTGACCATGCAGACCACAGAGACCATCATCAGTCCATTACCATCCTGAATGATAGATGAAGAAACATGGTGAGAGACAGTGAATGACCTGCCCAAAGTCATACACAGTAAATATAAAAGCCAAATGCAAAATTGGGTCTCCAGATATCTATTTCAAAAATTTTCTCCATTTTTCTATATCTTAAAACTCTGCTCTTTTTATGGGAAAATGTAATGAAAACATCCTTTAAAGACTCCTTCCTTACCTGACATTGTCAGAGGAGAATTAACAAAAATTTATAGTGTACATGTGTAAAGGATCAATGTTGGGTGTTGCCTAACCTGGTGACCCAAACAGCATGTGTCCAGTATCAGACAGCACTCATTGTTCACTGATCCATGGCAGTTATCCAATATTTTTTAAAAGAAATGTCCGTGGAAACTCCCAAAATGCACCAAGTACTGGAAGGTTTGGAGGGAGAGTGGCCAATAGGATGGCCATACTCCCATGCACATGAGGGGAGAACATGCAGAGAATGCCAGGAGCCCAACTGCTGCCCTGGTTAAGATTTGGGCAGGTGGAAGTCGGCAACCCTGACATTACAGGCCATCCTTCCATCCAACCAGGCTCTCATATAGACGATCTCCAATGCTTCTTACAATGTTCATAGTAATACTGTTCATAGTTTGCCTGTAAAACCACATTCCATTAGAGCATATCACATTCATGCATATTATATGTATTGCTCATGTAGAGAAAAAAGGATGCATCTAGATGGTTCCCAGTACATCTCTTCTGAAATAATTTCCATTAATTAGTTTTGTAAACTGACAGCAGCTTTCAAGGCCCTAAGGACAGGATCAAAGAATTCTGTCTTAACATGATAGATGTGGATGTGAATTAAGTGGGGGCACCTTGTAAGGGATGGTGTGGTCCAAAATGTTAGTTTCTTCTCCATGAGTCTTATCTTCCTTGAGTTGGACTGGACCAGGTTGGAATGACATCTATTCTCTTCCATGCCCTTGCTTGTAGGCTTTGTGTTGTCATCACCCTTAGGTTTTGCACATTTACACTCATGGATGTTACTTGTTCTCAATTTCCAGGAGAATGGCTCATCTTGCCAGTGTTGACATTCTTTGAAAATGGACTCTGCTATTAGAAACAAACAGAAGAGAGGGAAGAGTATGTGGTCAACTGTCACACTTGGCTATTTCTGGTGTTTCCTCTCTCTTTTTTCTTGATATTGGGTCTATGTCTGTAGCTAATGCTGTCTGTGACTCTCTAGGAACCCCAAGCTGGAACTGACCTATGGTATCTTCCTCTCTTAGCCTCCCAAGTTCTGGAGTCAGAGCCCTGAGCCACTTTGTGTGGCTTCCTTCTGTCCTCTTTCTGGAGTGAACCCAGTATGGTGTTTTCTGCCACTTCCTCCCAAGTGCTACAGCTTCAGTGGAATCCTGGGCCTCTAGCATTCTCTGCTCTATTTGCTTCTAAGACCCAAGATTTGGAGCAGTGGAATGAAAGGGAGGGAAAACATTAGTCAAGCACAGGGTTTGGGTTTGAGAAAGTTATGTGATGTTGGATTATTTTTTATGTATGAAAAAGTGAACAGCAATTTTGACATTTCTCTTTTGCTATGTTGTGTATGTACCAAATGTTTATAATTTAAAAAATTAGGAAAAATCATGTGTATCTCTTTCATTTTCTTTTATGTTATATCTCTCCTTAGTAGGTTTATTATGTATAGGTTACTTCATGGCTCCTGTAAGCATTTATAGATATTTTGTATTTAAATACCTTCACCCAAGCAATATGAAGATATGTAGTGTTCCATAAGTATTATAATCAAGCCTGTTATGTTACTATTTAAGTGTATGGAACAAGACCAACTGCATTTTGACCTTCTTACTGTGAACAAGTATTACTGAATCATGCAGCGGGGTTTCTGATGAAGGTGGGAACTGTAGGTGTGAGATGATGCTCAATATCCTGGACTAGATGGGACTATATTCATGAGACAGTTGGGAGAGAACTTAACTCATTGGGAGCCCTGAACCGAGTAGCAGACTAGAGACTGTGTTTTAATCCTCTTGTTTTTTATGAACATGTCCAAACTGGGGGAGGTTGTGGTAAATGTGAGTCAATTAAACCCACATGTCCACTGGACATGGAATTATGTTCAAACATTCAAGGGAATATGAGACAAAGAGAGCCAAGAAAACAACCTGTCCATTGTGTGGCATTTCCTTCCCCTCACTGAAGCATTGCTTCCTGGAGACAGGTGTAGAACTTGTGAGGTTCAGAAAGTACACAAATCTTACAAGTCCTAGAAAGCTGAAAGTTATATGGTTCCCATACCTCCTTGCCAGATAATTCTCAGTAATAATCAGTTGCTGGGAGATACTTTCTAGAGCTAAGAAGCTGCTTCAGTTATGAAAGGTGATCCAGGAATCCCGTATGGTAATTTGTCAGCTATGCTGAGATAGGCTTTTCAGTGATGAATCTGCTTCAGTCTTCTATCCATCTATCCATCCATCCATCCATCCATCAATCCATCCATCCATCCTAGTAACCTCTAAGTTCCCCCACAAAACTCAGTGCTTCACAGTGATTCAAAATGCCAAGTTGGACGAATTCATTTCTGTGGCCACCAGGAATGCAGCCATGAGATCTGAACAGATTACATGGCTCTAAAACAGGAACCAGGGGGCCCATCCAGTTTCGTGTTTTTGGTTTATTTCTATATCTACATCCATGCAGAAGCAGTATATACAAAGAGAGCTCTGCTTTCATACTCATACTCATTACAGACACAGATGCATATTTATAGAACAATGAATAATAATAAAGTGTCCCGATTACAGTAATTCAGGGAAATGTAAGCATCATCACCATTGCATTCCTTCTTGGGAAAGCAAAGAGTCCCTGAGAAACTAGGGGAGTACTAGCATTCTGGGAGCTAACACCTTAGCAAGCACCCTTGCATAAACTTTCTCATGAGACAAGACTTTCCAGGTATACATGACACCCAAGTTTACAGCTTAATTCACCAAACATATTTTTAAAGTCACAGGAATATTTCACAGTCCCTACACATTTCCTCACTCCACTATTGATGACCAGTCTTATGTAAGGATCCTTTTGTGTATGTCCTCCCAGGAGAAGACATGCAATGGGATCAAGAAAAGACATATGTGGCAACTCAAGTTCTAGGCTGCATTTTCTAGTAAAGACATTGACAGAAAGTCATAAGCAATGTTTATGAGATTCTAAAAGGCTTTTTGCTCCAAAGAATTCACAGAAGTATAAAAATGTAAAACCCCATAGGGATGAAAATATGTGGCAAAATGTGTTCAAGTAATCTCAGAGTAAACTGAATCTACTTGACTCTGGCCAGATTATATTTGGTGTGGAGAAATTTTGCTCTTCCCATGCACTCTGAGCACCTTGGCGTAGGTTGGGCAGCAGATACTGCAGTGGATGTATTCAGATTTCCATCTGGAGCCTGTCACAGTTGTGAAGAAGATACAAATAAGATTCTGGAACATGACATTGTTCTTCCTCCATATGGGGCAGGCTGAAATGCTTTACATGAATGACCAAACATATAAAGACAGTAGAGATAAATGCTCCATGTCTCTGTCCAAGATAGGGAGTTAAGATGACACTAGGAGAATGATTTCAGAATATACACACTTACCTACTAGAGTGCTTTCCACTCTCATTACCATAACACCCTTGCTCTTTTAGGATTCAGTTGAGTCATGATGTGGTATTCTCATGGTTTATTAGACCTCTCCAGCATTTTTCTAGAGTACTTGCTTAGCAGGTGACTACAGGAAATTGGATGTGTTATTTTCAGCAGTGTTGAGGCTTTGGAGATGCTGCCTACCCTGTTCCATGCCCTCAGTTGCAGGCTTTGTGTTGTCACAAACCTCAGGTTTTGCATAGATGTTAATTGTTCTCAATTTCCAGGAGAATGCCTCAGGGTCGACATTCTTTGAAAATGGACTCTGCCATTAGAAACAAACAGCAGAGAGGGAAGAGTATGTGACCAAATGTCACACTTGGCTATTTCTCGTGTTTCCTCTCACTTTTTTCTTGCTATTGGGTCCATAGGTACCCCAAGCTGGAATTGACCCATGGTATCTTCCTCTCTTAGCCTCCCAAGTTCTGGAGTCAGAGTCCTGAGCCTCTTTGCGTGTCTTCCTTCTGTCCTCTTTCTGGAGTGTACCCAGTATGGTGTTTACTGCCTCTTCCTTCCATGTGCTGCAGCTTCAGTGGAATCCTGGGCCTCTAGCATTCTCTGCTCTGCTTGGTTCTAAGACCCAAGATTTGGAACAGTGGAATGAAAGGGAGGGAAAACATTAGTTAAGCACAGGGATTGGGTTTGATAAAGTCATGTGATGTTGAATTATTTCTTATGTGTGAAAAAGTGAGCAGTAATCTTGACATTTCACTTTTGCTATGTAGTCTACCAAATACTTATGATTTCAAAAACCAGGAAAAATCCTGAGTATCTCTTTCATTTTCTTTTATGTTATTTCTCTCCTTAGTAGGTTTATTATGTATAGATTACTTCATGGCTCCTATAAGCATTTATAGACATTTCCCACTTAAATACCTTCACCCAAGCAATATAAAGATATGTAGTGTTCCATAAGTATTATAATCAAGCCTGTTATGTTACTATTTAAGTGTATGGAACAAAACCAACTGCATTTTGACCTTCTTACTGTAAACATTGCTGAATCATGCAGCAACATTCCTGATGAAGGTGGTAACTGTAGGTGTTAGATGATGCAGGGTTTCCTGGGTCAGATAGGACTATATCATGAGACACTGGGAAAGAACTTAACTCACTGGAAGTCATGAAATAAGTATCAGACTAGAGACTGTGTTTATTTATTTATTTATTTATTATTTATTTTGTTCTTTTTGAGACAGTTTCTCTCTGTAGCTCCAGCTATCCTGGAACTTACTTTGTACACCAGGCTGGCCTTGAACTCACAAAGATCCACCTGCCTCTGCCTCCCAAGTGCTAGGATTGCAGGCATGTGTCACCACACCTGGCTGAGACTGTGTTTTAATCCTCTTGTTTTTATTTTTATGAACATGCCCAAACTGGGGGAGGTTGTGGTAAGTCTGAGTCACTTAAACCCTGAGGTCCACTGGGCATATTCAAACACTCAAGCTCATATGAGACAAAGAGAGCCAATAAAACACCCTGTCCATTGTGTGGCATTTCCTTCCCCTCACTGAAGCACTGCTTCCTGGAGTCAGGTGTAGAATTTGAGAGGTTCAGGAAGTACACAAATCTCACAAGTCCTAGAAAGTTGAAAGCTATATGATACCCATATCTCCTTGCCAGATCATTCTCAGTAATAACCAGTCACTGGGAGATACTTGCCAGAGCGAAGAAGCTGCCTCAATTATGAAAGGTGATCCATCTATGCTGAGGTAGGCTTTTCAGTGAGGTCCCAGTTGAAGAGGGGAGTGTTAAGTTACTAAAAGATTTTTAATGTAAAATCCCATCAATAATGAATAGTGGCAATGAAGACCAAAGTCAAGATGGAAATTTTATTGCAAGTATATCATTTTATTAATTACTAAAATAATACTCAAATATTAGATTTTTTGAAACTAAAGTATTAATATCTAAATTATAAGAAAAACAACAAATGATATCACCTCACCAAAGAAATAACTAAAATACATTACTATAGTAAATATTTTAAATTTTCCAAATATTTGAAATATACAATTCTCATCTATTCAAAATTTTCCTCATATCTATTTGCCTCCATATCTGCTAATATACTGTGTATCTAATCATTTTTGAGTTGTTTTACATAAGATATACTTGAAACTTCATACCAAAACTTTAAGAAAAAAACAACAAAGTCACTTACTCAACTATGAAATAACTGGATTATTAATTTACTTTCTTTTGCTAAATTTCAAATTATTTAAGACCATAGAAATTTTATTTTCCTATATAATTCAATATTTTGTCTACTAATATTCATTTTTAAATATGTGCTACATATTAACATATCTCTGTATGTATATGCATGCAATGCACATATATCTCTTTCTATCTCTTTAGATCTATGTGGAAATCCACTTTGTTCCCAGGGTCTTGGTAGCTCTTTCATTGCCCAGCCATAACAAAGAGAAATTTGCATATCCTTTTCCCTCTGAAGGAAAATCTGCCTTTTCCTGAAGCCAGTGGAGTTGGCAGTGTTCTCGTGGTCTCGCTGAGCCTGCCTCTTCATGGCTTCCTGCTCTGGCCTCTGTGCTTTTGTGATGGGCTGTGAAACCACTTTCTTCCACAGAAGTGTTTGGCAGCTGAAATATTGCAGGAGATACTGGGATTGAGACTTGGGGGGTGACAGGTCCCTGGTCATAGCAGCAGGAACAGGCCTCTTCTGGAGGTACTTGTAAGGTGGTACTTTGTAGGCTGCAGGCCTGGAAGCTTCCAGCTGCCATAGAGGGCTGGTCTGGGTGGGCTTTCTCACAGTGGGTCTGCTGGCACAGACAGAACTTGTCAGAGCTGGTTTGGCAGAACCAATCAGAAATGTGCTAGCAGAAGCTGGTTGAGATCCACTGACTGTTTGAGGCTGACCTGAGTTGGAGACAAGCCTGCCAAGGTAAGCTGCTGTGGGCCTGCCTGAAGACAGGAACAGTGTCCTCTGAGCAACAGGTCATAGTTTTGGCTTGTCCAGTGATAGGAAAGGTAGAGGCACTAACTTGACCTTCCCTGGTGGGGGCAGGTGGTCCTGGGATGAAGATGGACTCTCCTTTTCAGCAGTGCTCTCTGGGTTCTGGGCTGTGCCTTGGGTTTTCTCAGGACCTTTTCCCTCATGTGGGATATCCAGCTGTGATGTGCTGGCTGAGCATGGCTTCATTTCTGCTGCCTGACATTTGCACAGCCTGGGATGCAGAGTGCCTGGTTTTTCTGTCATTCTTTTCCAGTCCATGGAAGACCTGCACTGACTTCAGCATGTGCATGCCCAGTTGTGTTCTGGGCTTCTTGAAGCTCTCCTTGCTGAGCTCTAGTGGAGTCCCCTTCCTCTTCATCCTGGAAATGCCTGGGTTTCCTTCTGACCTGACTTTGCTCCTTGCATGCTGAGGCTCTTCCATTATTTTCTTGATGTTCCTTTCACTAGATCTTCTGGTCTTTTCTTTCCCATGGCCATTAGCTTTGTTTGACATCCTAGATGCAGCTTTCTGATCTGTGCCCCCAGTGTCCTTGGCTGTGTTCTTGGGTGGCCTATTCTTAGACCAAGCACTGCACTCAGAGGTCTCTCCTTCGACCATGCATGCTGGGTCCTGGTGCTCGGTTTTGCCCCTAGGAGCTCTGTCAGGCAGGATGGGAGTTGAACTGGCTGGCAGGGAAGGTGAATATCTGCCACCAGTGGAGTGGTGTCTGCAAGGTCAGTACTGGACTCAAACCCATTTTCACGGGTCCCTTGTTCCTGCATACTCGGGTTGTTCTTGCCCATATGGATGTTGTAAGACTGAGGTCTCTGCTTTTGGAGCTCAGCATCAAAGCAGGACACAGGCTGCTGAATGTCAGGGGGTTGCTAAAGGAAGAGAGGATAGCACTTGGTTACATCATGAGATCTTGTATGTTCCCAGAGGCTTTGAATGCTCAGTAGGCATTTGGTAGTAGCTTGATGAGGTGCAGACAGGTGTTGGGACATCTGTGTGTTGGATCTCCTTTAGCACCATGACCAGCTCTGGTTTGGGGGCAAGGGCCATACTCCCTGTGTAGGACACACAGATGTGCAACTGCAAGCAGTGCAGGAGCTGGAAATAGCCACTCGATGCTTAGGACAGGAGCCACGCTGAACTCAAAGGTGGTTGTAGATTGTAGAGAAGGGTTTGGCTCTGTGGGCCCTAGAGAATGCGGCCTACTGTAACCCCCTGAGCCTGACTTAGCAACCTGTCTCTTGCTATCACTTCTGCATAGGAGTGACTCAGCATAGCCCAGCCTGAAAACGCCTACAACTGATGTGGTGAGTTACTATTGGCCCAACGCTATCTCCCCACTCTTTGTATCTCCTCTCTCACCTTTTCTCCACCCCTCCTGCCAAGTGTATATAATCCGCTGCCTTATGCAATAAAGCGAGTCCTTGCTTTGACAAGCTCCCTGTCTGGTGTGCTCTCTTGCAGACTGACGACACTCATCATCCCACTCAGTCCCATCCACAAGAGGCCAGCTGATTCCAGCCTGTTCTCCCCAGCCCCTCTTCAGGTGATGCCACAGTCTGGTGTTTCCACCCGTTTACCTTTGGAAGTTCACTGATGGGCCAATCAGTCCATGGGTGAGTGTACGTCCATAAATTATGGAGAAGTCTGCTTCCAAACCTAACCCTGCCCTAGAACTCCTGGAGTAGGGGCTTAAAAAGGAGATCCTTCCTCTGGGGGCATTCCCTGGCAGATGGAAATGGGACAGGAGTGGCATCCCCTCGGACATGCCCAGACCCTGTTGATGCTATGACGCATTCCCCTTGGCCTCTAAGAAAGGCCTTGGAAGTTCCACCTCCAAGGGAACCAGACATATTGGTCCTCCTCTGGGGGCACTCTCAGCTCTGAATGGTTGCTTCCCCCCTTGGTCTCCAAAAGCCTCAGAAGTAACTCCAGACAGGGTGCCCAATCCCTTGGCAACCCCATCCCCTTTATCCTCCCCACGTAGCATCTCCAAATCAGTGAAGGGATGAACTAAGGATGGATATTCAGAGAAATTGTGAGAGGAGAGCTTCCTCTCCCATGCACTTTCTGTCTAGAGGTTTTGAGATGGGCTCAGATCCTGCCCTGCAGCCTGGGCTCTGGCCCCTAAGAGAAGCCCCGGCTTCCACATTCTGGCCACAGTTCGGGTGGTGAAGGTCACAGAGGCTGGATGTTCAGGATTGCCCATGGAGCAAGCAAGCTCAATCTCTTTTTGCTGCAAACTTTCCACAGAGGCGCTCATTTGCACTTTTCCATAGGCAGGCTTGGGTTGTGGAGGCAACCACCCAGGAATTAATCTACCAACATTGGCTTGCCTGGAAGCTTGTGAAAAGCCAGCCACATTCTAAATGTGCTTTTAAAAAGTCCTCCTTAAAATTTTTTCTGTAAATTATGTTAAATAGTGTAACATAGTGCTTAATTCTGCTGAAGTTTCCTTTTGTCTGCTAAACTTCCCCCAAGATCTTTTAAATTCCAGAGCCTGGAATTTAAAAATTGTAGAGCCTGGCTTGGTGGCCCAGGCCTTTAATCCAAGTAGATTCCTTTGAGTTCAAGGCCAGCCTAGTCTACCAGGCTGCCTCTGACTGTGGGCAGGCTCTACCTTGAAAAGATCAAAGGCAAAATATGAATCAGTTTGTAGGTGCTGGTAAATACTCTGGGTAATCTAGTCCAATGTTTGTTCTATGCCCCTCTCCTGCTCTGGAAACAGCGGATGTGGGGGAAAGGCTGGCTTTACAGTATTCTGTGGTTCACTGGCAAGCATAAAGTCTAGGGCACTCTTGTCCAATGACAGTGCTTCATCTTTCATTGTGTTTTAAAGTTGCAGCTTTGATTCCAATACTCAGGAGATAGACTGTGGAAATGACCTTTTCTCACTGAGTATAAGACAATAATGTGACTTTCTTTGCACAGATTGATCTCATGACTTTTTTTCTTTTGTTCATATGTTTGTGTATGCTTGTATATATGTGTGTGCATGCACATATGTGTATGGATATATGAGTAGTTTGTTTTTGTTTTAAATAATGGCAAACCTTATTGGCATAAATCACAGGAATTGAAATGGAAAATCCAGGTTAGATGTTCATAGAAAAAAATTTCAAATGATCACATAAGTAATTACTGACCCAGAGAATGGTCCCCTAGATTCTCCAGTCCCTTATTGTGGATGGGTCTGGGGCAGGACACTGTAAACAGAGCAGTAAGGCCTGTGGGTAGAAGTGCAGGCAGCAGACCTATGGAGTGCCCAGGTTTACCTCCTCAGACCTGGGCTGATGTCAGCCCAGTCCCAACAGAGGATCCTCTTCTGGAGCCCCACCACACCCAAACTCTGCTAGGAGGCTAGCATGGTCCAGGGCCCCTGCCTAGAATCCTTCAGAATGCCTTTTCTTTGTCCAAAAAGCCCATGTCTGCTGCTCCTGTTTCCAGAGCTGTGGGGCTTCCTGTTACTCTGACAAGATATTGTCCCTCTACCTCAATCCTACCAGGCTCCCTTGCATCAATTTGGGGCCTTCTTCTCAGATCTCCCAAGCATGAATACCACTATGAAAGGAGAGTAAACTGTCTCCAGTCTCTTGGAAGTTTGAGGAAGTAATGCACCAAGTGAAATCAAGACCAAAGACTCTTGTCTTCTTCCTGGTCGAAATCAGACACCAGCTTTCCTGAGAAGGAAGAGTCCTGAAGAAGCAGCGAGGTGTCAAGAATGTTCAGAGATATGAGTTCTTTGTTGCCAAACAGTCCACAGTGGAGGGTAGGCTCCTGATGGCTTACTTAAGCAGGAAGCCAGCCCCCAAAGTGTACTTTCTCCTTTGCGTCCCTGGGGAGCAGGTCAGTTGAGGTTCAGAATTCCAGGTTCCAAAAGGCCAAACACCCTTAGAGCAGTTTTATTTAAGAGCTTGTTGGACCAGGCAGTGAAGAAGGGGTTTTACAGCAGTTTATAAATCAGTCCTGGTGAGTTGTGAAGCTAGAAAAGGTCACAGAACTGCTCCAAGTTCACTTGCTTGTACTAAGAAAAAAAAATAATAATAGTACAAATTGTTTCCCCATCCTTCAGTACAAAGCAAAGTCCATACCAAAGCCACAGACAACGATATTACCAGCAGCAGTGGGTGATGGCAAGAATAGAAAAGTGATCATCTTTAAAAATCTCTTCAAAATCATCTTATATAGAGAAGTAAAAGCAACTTGGGCAATACAAATTCAAACCTCAGTGTAGAAATCTATCAAGTTGGTACAGTGTTGAGGCATGTGGGACACTCCCTACCTTACGCCAAGCTCAGAGACAGAGAATGTGGCTATAAAACATTATTGCTGGAAAGGCCTTTCTCAGTGAAGTCAGAGCAATTACAAGAGGGATGATGGGAAATCAGAGCAGTCACCCAGACCATGGGAGACTGGAAGATGGAAGCCCAAAGAACCTTCGGTGGCCTGAGGGCACACCAGGCCTTGGATGAATGGTTTTATGCTGGAATTGTAGGAGGGGGCCAGGTATCCCCCAATACTCTCAGGTTCATTAGTTTGTAGGCTCGTGGGCAAGCGGGGGGGGGCATAGGGTATGGGTGCGCTCAGCAGCAGCACATTCCATTCCAGGCCAAGGCTGGCAGCAGAAACGTTGCAGGGTGGTGAGGAGCAGACCCCGGATGGGCTGTGAGTGAGGAGCAGCCCCTGGACAGGCTGCGAGCGGGATTGGCGTGCCGGGTGCTGGCGACAGCAGACCTGCCATGGATGAACTAGAAGCCCAGTTGGCGGACTTGGAGTCTACCACCTCCCACATCTCCAAACATCCAGGTGTTTTTGTCTGAGGAGACTCCTTACTCCTACCCAACTGGAAACCACACCTACCAGGAGATTGCAGTGCCACCCCCTGTCCCACCTCCCCCATCCAACGAGGCCCTCAATGACATGATCCTTGACCCCTTAGAGCAGTGGCAGCCCAGTGGCTCCCTATACACCCACCAGCAGCCTCCATCCCCATCACCCACATACAGTTCTAGTGTCCAAAACTTGTACCTCCAACACCCAGCACAGCATCAGCTCTCTGTGCCCGAGAGCAGGAGATGAGGAGCACATCAACAGCTTGCCCCACTTGAAGAAGTCAGCTGAGTCTTCACATACCATGATCTCCTCTCTGGGCAGCAACCTCTCTGAACTTGACTGTCTGTTACTAGAACTGAATTCCGTGCAGCATAATCGTCCAGGCTTCCCTTCAGATGAGACCAACTTAGGCCCCCAACTACCTGGTGCCTTGACCCCCCCATTATGGCATATCAGAGAATAAAAGCCCCCTGGGGGTCAATGCTGGACCCCTGGCCAAAGAGAAGCCAAAGCAAAACGGGAGCCAGGGCCTGGAGGATGTGAGACCCAGTGTGACGAGCCTCTTGGAGGAACTGGAGTGTTCTGTGCCCAGCCCTGTCCTGGTCATCACTGTGAACCAGGGTGAGAGGAGCAGTCCACAACGAATCACCTCCAGCCAGCAGCAGATGCACATCTCAGCCTCCTCCCCCACCAGGGAGCTGGACGAGCTCATGGCTAGACTGTCTGATTTTAAGATGCACGGCCTAGAAAAAAGAGCAGAAGGAGAGTGACAGTGGGCAGCCGGGTGGTCTCCAAGCAGCAGGCAGAGCAGCCCTGAAGGGCAGGATGGTTCATTACCCAGGGGAAAACTGGGAACAGCTCACCCCGCAGAGGATCCGCAAAGCCTGGGAGCCAGCTTGACAGCATGCTGGACAGCCTGAGTATTTTCTAACCCCTATAACTTTCTAAGCATCTCTGTGTTAAAAACATCAACTATAATTCACTTTACAGATTCAACCTATACAAAACTTGGTTTATAAATTTTCGTGTTAACGAACTAATTGGATTTATGTAAATATTAATATGCATTTGTACAATGCTAAAAAGCCTCCGAGCTGGAACTGGCCCCTCCAGCTTGGATAAAGCTCTATTAATTAGTTAAACTTCCATGGTCATTTGTGTAATTTACTTGTCTTGGTTAAAAAATTACTGACTGTTGCCAGGTGTGCTGGCAAATGCCTTTAATCCTAGCACTTGGGAGGCAGAGGCAAGTGGATCTTTGTGAGTTCAAGGCCAGCCTCATCTACAAAGTGAGTTCCTGGACAGCTGGAGCTACAGGGAGACCCTGTCTTGAAAAGATTGAAAAAAAATTACTGATTGTAGAAGTGCTGTTACAGTTAGCTACTTTCTGGGTGTATGGTACCACTATCAACTACACTCCCTCAACCACTGCAACAAAAACTAACATTGGTTCTGAAGCAATAATCTCATTTTAATTTAGATATAATTTAAAGTATTTTTAAATGTGTATTGTAAAACATTTAACAACTAAGTAAAGCATGTTTAAAACAGGGTTTTGTGCCAGGGCTGGAATATACCACCTCTAAGGACTGAAAGGAAAATGCTTGTTATAAACCCACTTTATAAGATTTATAGTGATATGTTTGTAATAAGTATTACATATTTATATACAGGTATTTCAGTCGAGCTTCATACAGAAATACAGATAAGTAAATATAAGTTAATGCACTTGATTTATGTGAAGTCACAGTCTACTAAAAGAAGTTTAAGGAACTTTTTTCTATTGTCCTAACACTAGAGTCTATACCTGAGCCTTTTAACCTGTTCTCAGATAGCCTTTATGTGGTCAACTTGCTGCCTAATTTGGTAGAAACTCATATTAGGCTGGATTCTAATCCTGTACCCCCCCAATCATCCAGGCTAGGACCCTGCTCAAAGAAAGAACCAGCCCTGTTTTCCTTCAACACCTTAGAGGGCATCAAAATCTACCAGGATTCCTTTCAAAAGGCAATAAACTAGCTGATCAACTAGCCTCAATGTAATACAATTATGGAGGCAACACAATTCCACCAACTAACCCATGCTAACTGGAGAGGACTTAGGCATAAATACCCCCATGTAGCAGTTAAAGACCTTAAAAAATATCATTCCCACCTGCCAGTCTTGCCAGCCCTTCAGATTCCCCCCTTGAAACCTTGGGCAGCAACCCCCGAGGTCTCCAGCCTAACCACATCAGGCAAATAGATGTTACCCACTATGCCCCATTTGGAAAACTTAAATACATTTTTATATCAGTTGACACTTTCTCACATGTGTGTTGGGCCTCAGCACATATGGGAAAAGACCAAACCATTAGCTATTTGCTCCAATGCTTTGCTACCCTTGGGTTACCCAATAAATTCAAAACAGACAACGGTCCATGCTTCATAAGCAAGCCTTTTGTAAACTTCCTCCAAACATGGAGAATTTCACATTCTACTGGTATCCCCTATAATCCTTGGGAACAGGCTGTTGTGTAAAGATTTAATCATACCCTCAACGCTCTATTACAAAAACAAAAGGGGGAGCCCATGACCCCTCATGATCAACTAAAAGCACTATTCATCCTAAATATTTTAATTCTAAATGGCTATTTCATACTTCATCAACAGTACTGAATAAAATTCTTTAATTAAAATTATGGCTGACAAGCTTCAAGCATTCCGATTTAGTACAATTGCTTAAGCTTTTTTTAAAAAAAAATGTGGAGTTCTTTACCATTTCTTTATTCTAGTGCATCTGCATTAAGGCTTTAAATTATTCGACCCAAGATTTTACAATATTAAAATCTGACTCAGGATTTGCAATGTTAAAGGAACAGGTCCACAATTGTATTACAACTCTGCCTCAGAGACAGTATAAATAGAGGTAAAGCTCAACACCTTAAGGAAATGGTAGCAGAGATATATGCTAACAGCTAAGAGTTCCATATATAATTTTAATTAAAGGATGTATAATAAACAGTTAGTGGCAAGAGATTGGTGCCGATTAACAAAAGGTTTCTTTTTCAAAAGAAATTGTAACGTCTTTGGAAAACTGTCTGGTTCTTTCTTTAGTTCCCACAAAGTTCATGCAGATATGTTTCTTTTTTTTAATTTTTTTTATTTATTTTTAAGGGATTCTACAATACAATGACACACTTGTTTGCAGATAACATTGATGTTACTCAGTATATCATACAATTAAGTAAGTGGTGCATATTGCAAGTATCTATGTCCAAATTTTGAACAACCCAAGATTCCCATAGTCCAGTTGGAGAAGCTTGTATGCATAGGCATGTTGATCAATCAGGTGTCCAGACTATATTCCCGTAGTCTCATGCTTCACCCCTATCTCTCCACAGCCCTTACAATCTACCACGCCTCCTCTTCCGCATTTTGTTCCCTGGGCTTTGGGAAAGGGGCACAAGTGGGTGAGAAGAAAACAGTCTAATTTCTTTGGAGTTGTCATTTTGGACTCCAGTCTGTTCAGTTTGTTTCCCTTCACGGATTGACAGCTTTCC
>VZQC01014785.1:12179-43661 GCA_009823505.1 Rhizomys pruinosus | reverse complement strand
TTGCAAATTGGTTTTATATGAAGGATTCTTGTGCTAAAAAAAAAAAAAAAAGGAGCTAGATACTGACATTTGAACTAACCGGGAATATAAAATGCTAGTTGTTTTATTTATAGTTTGTATTGGGTTGGTCTCTATATTTTTCTGAAATATACAACATCACAGTGTAACACTTTCTTTTACTTGTAGGACAATTTAAAGGAATTAAGCTTAAATTTTTACTTCCCAAATAAGTAGAAGACTTAGTCCAGTCATATAGCGTTAAAGAGCAAAGTGTTTATTGGGTAACATTTATTTAGCAGGTACTCAACTCTGCCCAAGCTTTATCCACCAAGTATAGGATATTTTAAGGCTTAGTGAATTGTTTAGATTAGTTAAATTTAGGTGTAGGTTTTGGTGGAAATGGTAACACAATTGAACTAATTGGGAATATAAAATGTTAATTGTTTTCTTTATAATTTGTATTGGGTTAAGGTATACAAATGGCCTATATGTTTTTTCTGAATAATACAATATCACATTATAACACTTTCTTTACTTGTAGGACAAGTTAAAGGAACTAAGCTTAAATTTCCTTCCCAAATAAGTAGCATACAGTCAATGTGAACCAGTTTGGGTAAATGTAATGAAAGCTTATGCCTTGGCTCCTGTTTATGGGTATGTGTAATACAACTTAGGCATCTATAGGTCAAAACATAAAATCTAAAAAAAAAAAAAAAAGAGGGAGGTGGGAGGTGGGGTACTATCCTTTCTGGGATACAAATGGAAAACTCTGTGTTTCAATCCTATTGATAAATTTTCAATTTTGCAGATATGTTTCTTAAGACAGTCTTAAAATCCATTGCAGATGAAAATGGAATGTGCATCCAGAACTACAGGTGAAAACGTAAGACTTGGGTGCTCATAGAGATCTTCCTGATTCCGGTCAGTCATCACACATTTGTTTCCTGGAGTAATGGTTCTTTGGCCTCTCCTGGTGCTTGTGTACTGTGAGGATGGCTGTGGCTACCACAGTGCTATTCACCCTAAATATTTTAAATTTTTCCAAGGAAGACAGGCATACATCTCCCTTCCAGAAGCACTGGTCCTCATCTGTCACCTGTAGCTCTATTTGGGTCAGATGCAGGGACCCACTCAACAAGGTCTGGAGGGGACCAGACCAGCTCCTCACAGCAGGGAGAGGATTTGGATGTATTTCCCCCCAAAATGAAAAAAGGCCCATCTGGGTGCCAGCAAGAGACCGTAAATATCTCCCCAAACAGGGAGACAATGATAATGACCCCTCCAGGGAGTGTTTCACCCCCAAGGATGGCCCCTCTGCTCTTCCCTCAGGAGCTGCCCAGGATGAAAGTGGCATTTCTACTCCTGCTACTGGCTCTTGTCCCACCCAGTGATCAGGGACTTGGAGACCCCAGTGCCACCAGACATTGGCTGGAGGCTAGTGGGTCTGTATCCATCCAAAAATCCAGAAAAGAGAAGGAAATAACTTCAAGAAAATCCCCTGTGGACTGGCTTGCATGGCTTCCTGCCCTATCTCCTTCCTCTGCTTGGACCCCTTCTTACACTTTTCCTAATTCTTACCCTCAGGCCCTGCATTGTCAACTAAATCACTCAATTTACCCAGGGAAGGCTAGATTTAGTAAAGTTACATCAGGTCGAGGTCCTCTATCACAGGCTCACCAACCAGGAACCAGGGTCTTATGAATGGCCATCTTCATACGATCACCTGACCCCCACCCTCCATGAGGCCAATGACGGGTAAGACCCCAGAGTGACTGGGGCAACCTAAGATAGGGCATGGATATGCTCTTCAGAAGACCTGAGTTATAGCACCCAATGATGGGTAAGATCTTTCTGCAGTCAGTCAACCTAAGACGGGCAAAACCCAAGCTGTTTGTATCCCAAAGATGGGTAAGACTGAGTTTGCAAGAATAGACAACCTGAGACTGGGGCTATGTTTCTCCTCCTGAATTACAAAAACAAAAGGGGTAATTGTTGGGCCCTATGGGCACTAGAGAATGCGGCCTACTGTAACACCCTGAGCCTGACATAGCGACCTGTCTCTGAATGGTCACTTCTGCATAGGAGTGACTCAGCTTAGCCCGACCTGAAAATGCCTACAACAGATGTGGCAAGTTACTATTGGCCCAAAGCTATCACCCCAGTCTACATATCTCTGCTCCCACCTTCTTCTCTCCTCCCCTCCCACCAACCAGATATTAGCCTCTGCCTGATGCAATAAAGTGAGTCCTCACTTCAATGAGCTCCCAGTCTGGTGTGTTCTCTTGCAGACCATCGACACTCCTCATCCTGCTCAGCCCCAAACACCAAGGAGGCCAGCTGGTTCAAGCCTCCTCTCCACTGTCCCTTTTCAGGTGACACCACAGAGAAGCTGCACACTCTTCGTGCTGAGGACATGGCCCTGCTGTCCACTGGAAAGGAGCCCTGCATGCCATCTCCTGTGCCAAGGAAATCTGCACATTGAGATTTGTCTGTAGGGAGCAAGAGGAGAATGAAGACATGGGTGAGAAAGTACATTCTAGATTATGTGAGGACAGTGTTTTTTCAAGGATTTACAGAAATGAAGGTACTGGAATCAGTATTCCCTGACATGCCCCATGTATTATTATGTGTAGGGAGGTGTCATAGCTCCTGAAAGGTAGGCATTAATGACATTCATCACCACTCAATGAAAAAGAATACTTAATTAGGAACTAACTTTTGATATCAACCTAAATTCATTACTTAAATCTTTACTCATTCAATCAAAAGACACAGACTGGGAGACTGGATTAGGAAAAAGAATCCATCGATATGCTGTCTACAAGAAGCACATCTTACCCTCAAGGACAGGCACTACTTTAAAGTGAAGGGATGGAAAAAAATATTCCAAGCAAATGGTACCAAAAAGAAAGCAGGTGTTGCTATTTTAATATCGGACAAAACAGACTTTAAAGTAAAAGAAATCAGAAGAGACAAAGAAGGCCATTACATTTTCATCAAAGGAACAATTCATCAAGAAGATTTCACAATTATGAATATATATACCCCAAATTCTGGTGCACCAAACTTTATAAAGACAATTCTCCAGGACCACAAGTCACAGACTTATGCCAGTACACTCATAGTGGGAGATTTCAATACCCCACTGAGTCCTTTGGATAGGTCAATAGGACAAAGAATAAACAGAGACATCTGAACTGAACGATATGGTACACCAAATGGACCCCATAGACCTCTACTGAACATTCCATCCTAAAACCAGAGAATACACTTTCTACTCAGCACCCCACAAAACATTCTCCAAATTCAACCACATACTGGGACACAGAATAAACCTCTACAAATACAAAATGATTGAAATAATTTCATGCATTCTGTCAGACCACAGTGCAATAAAGCTCAACATCAACACCAGGACAAGCCCTCCTGCCTACAAGAACACATGGAGACTAAACAACACACTCTTGAATAATGAATGGGTCAAGGAAGAGATAAAGAAAGAAATAAAAACATTCCTGGAACTGAATGACAATGACAATACAACACAACAAAACCTATGGGATACCTTAAAAGCAGTCCTAAGAGGGAAGTTTATAGCCCTGGGTGCCTACATTAGAAAAACAGAAAGAGCACAAGTGAATGATCTAACACTACAGCTAAAAGCACTTGAGAGGCAACAACAGATGAACCCTAAACGCAAAAGACAGGAAGAAATAAAAATCAGAGCAGAAATCAATGAAATAGCCTAGTGGGTTAGAAGCACCGACGCTCTTGCAGAGGACCCCCCGGGTTCGATCCCAGCACCAACATGGCGGCTAGAACGCGAGGCTGTAACTCCAATTCCAGGAGAATTCCGTTCCAGGGGAATCCAGACCTCTGTCTGACCCTGCGGCATGCACGACAAACGAGTGCACACAGGACCTACATCAGACAAATACATTAACAAACAAAATAAAAAATAAAAAAAAAGAAAAAAGAAAACAATACAAAAATAAATGGAGGAGCCAAATTGGTATTTTTGAAAGGAATAAAAAGATAACCTCTACCCAGTAACCAAAGAAGAGAACAACTCCAATAATACAATCCATGGTGAAAGGGGAAATATCACGAAGACAGAGAAAAGATCAAGAAAATTAATAGGAAAATATTACAATCAGATCTTATTTTCTACTGAAGTTGTAAAACCTAGAAGAATATGGAGGAACTGAAATCACTCGGGAATCACCAAAGTTGGCCAAGAAGAGTATCAGCAGTTAAACAGACGTGCAATAAACATATGAAGAATAGAGGGTCGTAGGAAAACCTGCCAACTAAATAAAAAGCCCAGGCCAGAAGTTTCACCACGTACAATTCTATAACAAGTTTAAAAAGAACTACAACCATTATTACTAAAACTGTTTAGAAGTAATAAGAAGGAATCTCCAAAGTCTTCTATGAAGGCACGTCACTCTATTACAAAAGTCAAAGGAAGATCCAACTAAAAGGAGAATTATAGACAACCATCTCCTCTATGAACACGATGGCCAAAATTAAATAAACAGGATCTGGCAAATCGCATACAGACGCCACATCAAGATCCAGTCCATCATGAACCAAGTTGTGATTCATACCAGAGGCAGGGAATGGTTCAAAAATGAAACAATAACAAACATCCTCAAACACTAACTGAGATCAAAGACAAAATCATCGCATCATCTCAATTGATGCTTGAAAAAAGCTTTTTGACAATAAAATCCAGCATTGCTTTCATGCTTCAAAGTCCTAATGAAGGAATTGTATTAGAGGGATCATTCTCCTGTATCTGACTATACAGGAACCCACAGGCCAATTTATCCTAAATGGGGAAATGAAGAAACAATTCCTTTAACGGTAGCACTCGGCAAGGTTGTCCCGTGTTCCTATCTCTTCATTAGTGCTTGAAATACTTGTCTGAGAAAATAAGGCAAGAAAGGAATAATTAAAGGAGTACTAAATGGAAAGAGGAAAGTCAAACTTCCCTAATTTGCTGATGATATGATTGTTTTTCTTAAGGGATGCTAAAAAAAACTCGTCCCACCAGAAATCCTAGAAATGATTAAACACGAGCTTCGCAAGTGGCAGGGGAAAAAATTAAACTAAAAAATCAGTGCCTTTCTTTACAAACCTACACAACAAGCACTGGAGAAATGATTCAAAGACCCTCCCACTCACAATGCTTCAAATACAATAAATACCTGGAACAAACCTCCAAAGACAATCAAGACCTCAACAAATTTTAAACCTTCTAAAGAATAGAAATTGGAAGAAGACGATAGAGAATGGAAATCCTCCCATGCTCATGGAGTTGGGGATTAACATTGTAAAAATTGTCCATTTTACAATCTTTAACGATTGATTACCGCAATCCATCGAAAGATCCGACTCGAAGAGTTTTTTTCACAGGCTTGGAACAAAAAAGTTCTTAATATTCATTCAGAAAACAAAAGACCTGAATAGCCAAAACCCTAGTGAAAAAGAGCTACAACAGTGGGGGATCGTCTTAACCAGACTTCAAAACTAATAAAACAGGTTATAAAAAAAAAAAGCCTGGTACTGGCACAAACAGACCTGTTTGACCAATACAAAACCAAAGATCAATCTGGCAAACGATTATCAGCCATCTTATATTGACAAGGGGCCAAAGACAAGGCCACAATATAAGAAAAGACAGTATCTTCAGCTAATGGTGTTGGCAAAATTGGTCACCACTTGTAGAAGAATAAATTAAAATCCCTACCTCTAACCCTGTAAAAAAAAGTGAAACTCCAGATGATTAAAGTTGACTTCAACGTGAACCCTAAACATCTGAAGGTGATAGAAGAAAGAGTTGGCAGGCAGAACTACAAGACATGAGTAGGAAAAGACTCAAATCAGGAATCAGAATTGACAGTGCTCAGGAATTAAGGTCAACATATGAACATGGGACCTCATTAAACAACTCAAGCTTCTGTACAATCAAAGGAACAATCAATGAATTGAAAGGACAATGCACAGAGTGGAGAAGAAACCTTCACTGGCAGATACTTCTGACAGCATTGATTTCCCCTACAATAATATAAAATACCCATACAAAAGAAAAAAGAAACAAAGACTTTCATAGATGGAGCAAAGAACTGAACAGAGACTTCACAAGTGAGGAATTAGAGATTTCTGAGAAACACCTCAAGAAGTGTTCAACATCACTAATCATTAAGGAAATGCAAATCAAAATTACTTTAAGATATCATCTTACTCCAATAAGACTGACTAGGATCAAGAAAACAAATGATACCAAGTGCTGGAGAGGTTGTCGGAAAGGGGAGCAATCATCCACTGCTGGTGGGAATGTAAACTCTATGGAAAGCAGTGTGGAAAACCCTTGGAAGACTTGGAATGAACTTGCCACCTGACCTAGTCATACCACTCCTGGGCATGTACCCTCAAGACTTATGCCACCACAGAGATACATGCATGGCCATCTTTATTTCAGCTCTCTTCACAATAGCAAGGAGCTGGAACTACCCTACATGTTCCTCAACTGACGAGTGGATAGAGAAAATGTGGTACATCTACACAATGGAGTTCTATGCAGCAGCAAAGAAAGATGACATCATGAGCTTTGCAGGAAAATGGCTGGAGCTAGAGGACATCATGCTGAGTGAAGTAACACAGTCCCAGAAAAAAACAAATGACGAATCGTATCCCTCATCTGTGGGTGCTAGTGGCAATTACCCAGTTGTAAATATTTCTTGTGTAGGGCCTCCTGAGCTTTTATCGAAAACAGTTGGGTGTAATGCATTTTGGAAACAACAACAACAGAAAGGACTGCATCAAAGAACTGACTGAAACAGTGAACTTCTCAAAACAGTCAACTTCCTCATGAGGAATACTGAGAAAGACTAAGAGATGAAAAGCATGTTTGGCAGAATGCATGATCTCTGACAGGGTGGGGGAATGGGTGGGAACATGGGTCTAGATTTGTTAAAAAAATAAAAATAAATTTATGTAAAAAAAAGTCAAACTTTTCTATATTTGTGATTTTTACTATCAAGGACATCAACAATATCCATTGAAATTTCACTTAGATCCAAATAGAGTAGTTGTAGACAGGCAGTATCACGTGTGTGATCCCAGATTCAAACATATTGGTACAGAACAGTATTTACTTTGTCTCTAATGCAGGGTATGTAGTGATTCTCAAGACACATGAGGTATAACATCATATCCTGTTTATAAAAATTTACAGATAAATGTTTTGAGATAGAATCTGATAGTTTATTCATGCCAGGCTCCAAACTGTTAATATCCTGTCTCAGCCTCCCTTACAGCTGGCATTCAGGACCATGACAGCTATGCTTGACTTTGATTGTACATGAGGCCAGTATGTTCAAACAGAAAAACTGTATTTAAAAGTCCAGGAAAGGCAGTGTTATGCAGTAATGAATGTGTGCACAGTAGTAGCCATGACGTTTTTAGACAAACATTTCCATAAACTCTGGTATGATGTGGGGAAGATCTTCCACAGCCCCTAGAATGCAGAAGCAGAAGGGTTGGTAGTACAGCTGCTTGAGCCTACGTTGGCCAATATGTAGGCTCTGTCCTCCACTGAAACTAATACATAATGAGACACAGGAGGTCACAGTAAAGTGTTAGGTAGTCAGTGCTCAGGACATCCAGATTTGTGCTCCTTTGTACTATGTTATGTCACCCACTATGTAGCAGAGAGAAATTTCCCTTGAAGAGTTGTTCAGTGAACCATAACTGTATCTCCATGACAGGTATAAAGAAAACTTCAGGGGCTGGAGAGATGGCTCAGCATTAAAAGCACCTACTTCACTAGCAGAGGACCTGGGTTTGATTCCCAGCGCCCACATAGAGTCTAAGAAATGTCTTTGAGCTGTGTGTCCTGGTACACATTTAATCCTAACACTCAGGAGGAAGAGGCAGCTAGATCTCTGTGAGTTCAAGGTCAGCCTGGTCTACAGAGGGAGTTCCAAGCCAGTTGTCCAATTAGGTCTCACTGTGTGCCAATTTACAGGCAAGAAGTCTTTATCTTTTTTTGGGGGGGGTGGGCTTGGATCCCCTGGCCAACATCTCCTTGGCAGAATAATCCATTGCTGATATCAGAGCTCTCCTGTATTAATATGTTTTGCTTATATGCACAGCTTAAAGAGACTTTAGTATGATATTTGGTTCTGAATAGAAAAACAATCCCTTTCACAATTCCTATGTCTATTAGTCATTTAAATAAGACAATTTTACCGGTTTTATAAGAGAGTACCTCTATAACAGTTGGCTCCAATTTACAGTTGGAGAACAACCTCATCCTCATCATCATATTTCTCCTTGTTCTATGGGGTGGGAGGGGGGATTAGGAAAGTCTCTCATATTAAAACCTTTGTGGCACCTAGGAGGTAAGTTTCATTAGGACTCATTATAAATAGTCGTTGCAAGTAGGATTCACAGAGGGGTTTGATGTTTGTAGCAATCTGAGGCTTTTTGTCCTTTCAGTGTTCAGACGGGCCAATCTTTCTGCTGGCACTTTCTAGTACATCCTACTCAACGCAAAGCTGTATCTTTTCTTTCTTAGCCATTAACTCGGTGACATCTTGACGTGTTGGAACATACAAATCTTTTCCTATAGTTTTAAGATTTGAATTGAAGGTTTTTGACAAAAACTTTTCATATCTATTTGTATATCCCTCCTTTTTTTAAGGTTTTGTTTTTTGACACATGAGTCTCAAAAAGGCAGTTGTATTATACATACCTATAGGGTGGAATCAAGGCACAGATTTCACCAAATTCACCCATGCTGTTTTGGATGACTGTATGTGATTAACTTGGGAAGCATACTTAAATTATAAGTTAAATCATCCTATAGGTGATACTATTCAACAGAAAAATTATAGAGAACATTTGTATGTGCCAATCCCAAATTTATTGTTATACAGATTTTAAGTAAAACAAATGTGGACAACAGCAATTTATATCTCCATTTAACTCAGATGTATTACCGTTTTTATCAGAGCCTTTAAATCAATGTTGTTTAATATACACATATTTACTTTTACTAAGTCCTAAAACACCATGTAACCTGTAGACAGAGTCTGGGCAAAACTGGATACTTGTTGAACTCATGTCAATTAAATATGCATTAATTTGAATATACACACGTCCCTCTGCCACCCCTTCCACCCTTCCTGATTCACCATTTTAGTCAGTTTTCTGATACAGTCTTTCTCTTGTTCTTTTAATATGCATCCTTCTCCACAAGCAGTATGTATAACTGGGTTATTGGCACTAGCATACACATATGAGAGATACCATTTGTCATTTGTTTTTCTGGGACTGTGTAGCTTCACTTAACATAAAGTCTTCTAGCTCCATCTATTTACCTGCAAAGTTCATGATGTTGTCTTTCTTTTTCCACTGCATAGAATTCCATTGTGTACATGTACCACATTTTCTCTATCCACTTGTCAGTTGAGGGGCATTTGGGTTGGTTCCAGCTTTTTGCTATGGTGAACAGAGCTGCCATAAATATAACTGTGCATGTATCTCTAGAGTAAGATGAGTCTTGTGGGTATATACCGAGGAGTGGTATGACTGGGACAAATGGCAGGCTCATTTTGAGTCTTCTAAGGGTTTTCCACACTGCATTCCATACAGGCTGTACAAGTTTACATTCCATTAGCAATGGATGAGTGTTCCCCTTTCCCCAAACCTCTCCAGCATTTGGTATCATTTTCTTGATCCTAGCCACTCTTATTGGAGTATGATGATATCTTAAAGTAGTTTTAATTTGCATTTCCTTAATTATTAGTCATGTTAAACACTTCTTAAGATGTTTCTCAGCCATCTCTAATTCCTCCTCTGTGAAGTCTCTATTCAGATCTTTGCTCCATCTGTTGAGTGATTCATTTGTTTTCTTTCTTCTTTGTTTTTTGAGTATACTCTGGAAATTAATGCTTTGTCAGGTGTATCTGCTGTGAAGGTTTCCTCCGATTCTGTGGGTTTTTTCCTCAGTTCCTTTTTGGTTTCCTTTGATGTACAGAATGTCTTCAGTTTAATGAGGTCCCATTTGTCAATTGTTGATCTTATTTCTTGTGCAGCTGCTGTCTGATTTAGGAAGTCTTTTCCTAAGCCTATGTTTGTACTCTGCTGCCAAGTTTCTCTTCTATCACCTCCAGAGATTGGGGTTTCACGTTGAGGTCTTTGATCCATCTGGAGTTGACTTTTGTACAGGGTGAGAGGTAGGGGTTTAATTTTATTCTTCTACAGGTGGTGATCCAGTTTTGTCAAAACCACTTGCTGAAGATGCTGTCTTTCCTCCAATGTGTCATCTTGGCCCGCTTGTCAAATATGAGGTGGCCAAAATTGTGTATACTCAGGTTTGCATCTTCAGTTTTATTCCATTCGTCAACTGGTCTGTTTTTGTGACAGTACAAAGCTGTTTTTATGAGTATAGCCCTGTAGTATAGTTTGATGTCTGGTAGAGTGATCCCCCCTGTATTGCTCTTTTTGCCCAGGGTTGCTTTGGCTATTTGAGGTCTTTTGTTTTTCCAAATGAAACTGAGGATTTTTTTTCCAAACCTGTGAAGAAGCTCTTGAGCAATTTGATTGGGATTGCATTAAATCTGTTTAGGAGTTTAGGTATAAAGGACATTTTTATTATATTTATTTTCCCAGTCCACGAGCATGGGAGGTTTGTCTATCTTCTGATGTCTTCTTCAATTTCCTTATTCAGAGGTTTAAAATTTTTGTTGTAGAGATTATTGGTGTCTTTGGTTAAGTTTATTCCTAGGCATTTTATTGTTTTTGAGGCTATTGTGAATCAGAGGGTCTCCTTGTATTCCTTCTTCAGTTGCTTATTGTTGGTGTAGATAAAGGCTACTGATGTTTCTGGATTTAATTTGTATCCTGCCACTTTGCTGAAGTTCTTAATAGTTTCTAGGAGTTTCCTGGTGGAGTTCTTAGCATCCCTTAAGTAGACAATCAAATCGTCAGCAAAAAGGGATAGCTTGACTTCCTCTTTTTCACTTAGAACTCCTTTAATTTCCTTTTCTTGCCTTATTGCGCTAGCAAGGGTTTCAAGCACTATATTGAAAAGGAGTGGTGACAGGGAGCAGCCTTGCCAAGTTACTACCCTTAAGGGGAATTCTTCTATTATTTCCCCTTTTAGCATGATATTGGCTGTGTGTTTCCTGTATATGGCTTGGATTACATTAAGGAATGTTCCCTCCAATCCAATTCCCTCTAGGACTTTGAACATGAAGGGATGCTGGACTTTGTCAAAGTCTTTCTCTGCATCAATTGAGATGATGGTGTGGTTTTTGTCTTTCCATTTATATGGTTGATATTTATTGATTTTCGTATGTTGAACCATCCCTGCATCTGTGGTATGAATCAAACTTTGTCATGATGAATGATCTTCTTGATGTGGGTCTGTATGCGATTTGCCAGTATCCTATTTAGAATTTTGGCATCTGTGTTCATTAGGGATATGGGTCTATAGTTCTCCCTCCGTTTGTATCCTTCTAAACAACTTTAGTAGTAATGGTTGTAAGTCTTTTTGAAATATTTTATATAATTCTGCTGTGAAACCTTCTGGGCCTCGGCATTTTTTGGTTGAGAGGCTGTTTATTGTATCTTCAATTTCTTCATGTATTATTGGTCTATTTAAGCTGTCGATCTCTTCTTGGTTGAGCTTTAGTGACTCCCAGGATTTCTGATATTCATCCATTTCTTCTAGTTTTCCAAATTTAGTGGAGTATAGCTTTTTAAAGTAATCCCATATGTTTGTCTGGATATTTTCTTAATTAATTAATTAATTAATTAATTAATTAATTTTATGTGTATGAATGTATTGTCTACATGCAGGTCTGTGAACCCATGTTGTGCAGTGCCGCGGAGGTCAGAAGAGAGTGTTGGATTCCCCTGGAACTGGAGTTCTCTGGAAATTGGAGTTTCACATGGTTCTCAGCCGCCATGTGGGTGCTGGGGACCAAACCCGGGTCCTCTGTAAGAGCAGTCAGTGCTCTTAACCACTTGGCCGTCTCTCCAGCCCCCAGTCTGGATCTTTTCATTGTCTGTTGTGATAGTTCCCCTTTTATCAGAGATTCTATTGATTTGCATTTGTTCCTTCTTTCTTTTGGTTAACTGAGCTAGAAGTCTGTCTATCTTGTTTATTCTCTCAAAGAACCAACTTTTGGATTGATTGATGGTTTTTGTATGGTTTTCTTTGTTTCTATTTCATTGATTTCTGCTCTGATTTTTGTTATTTCTTCTTGTCTGCTGCATTTAGGGTTCCTTTGTTGTTTTCTCTCAAATACTTTTAGCTGCAGTGTTAGATCGTTCACTTGTGTTCTTTCTGGTTTTTTAATATAGGCACTTAGAGCTATATACTTCCCTCTTAGGACTGATTTTAAAGTGTCCCATAGGTTTGCTGTGTTGTATTATCATTGTCATTCAGTTTCAGAATTGTTTTTATTTATTTCTTTATTTCTTCCTTACCAATTCATTATTCAGGTGAGTGTCATTTAGTCTCCATGTGTTCTTTTAGGTTTTAGGGTTTATCCTGGTATTGATTTTTAGTTTTATTGCACTGTGTTCTGATAGAGTGCATGAGATTATTTCAATACTTTTGTATTTGTTGCGTTTTTCCCTGTGTCCCAGTATTTGGTCTATTTTGGAGAATGTTCCGTGGGGGCTGAGTAGAAAGTGTGTTCTCTGGTGTTTGGGTTAAATATTCAATAGTTGTCTGTGAGGTCCATTTGGTGTATTGTATCCTTCAGTTCAGATGTCTTTCTGTTTATCCTTTGTCCTGTTGATCTGTCTAAAGGACTTAGTGGGGTATTGAAGTTCCCTACTATTAGTGAGCTTGGGTTAATTTGAGCCTTGAGATCCAGAAGAATTGTCTTTACAAAGTTTGGTGCACCAGCGTTTGGTGCGTATACATGATTGTGAGATCTTCATCATCAATTGTTCCTTTAATGAAGATGTAATGGCGTTCTTTGTCTCTTTTGACTTCTTTTGCTTTGCAGTCTATTTTGTCTGATATTAGAATAGCAACGCCATTTGCTTGGAATATTTTCTTCCATCCCTTCACCTTAAGTTGGTACCTGTCCTTGAAATTGAGCTGGGTTTCTTGTAGGCAGCATGTAGATGGGTTCTGTTTCCTAATCCATTCTCCCAGTCTATGCCTTTTGATTGGGGAGTTCAGCCCATTAATATTTTAGGTTATAATTGAAAGATGGATGTTGCTTCCTTTCACCTTATTATCCATTTGGACTTTTAGTCTCTGATTCTACTCCTACGGTTATGTTTTTATTAGTTTCTTTTCCTAGGTGCTTGAGGATAGTTGCTCCTCTCTTCTGCCCTTTGAATTGCTTCAAGTATTTTCTGAAGAGTTGGTTTTCCGGACATGTATTCTATCATCTTGTTTATGTCATGGAAGATTTTTCTCTCTCCTTCAACTATAATTGACATTTTTGCTGGGTAAAGTATTCTGGGTTGGCATCCATATTCCTTTAACACTGGGAATGCTTTGCTCCATGTTCTTCTTGCTTTCATGGTTTGCACCGAGAAGTCAGTTGTAATTCACATACAAATGGTTTCCCTTTGTATGTGACTTATTTTTCTTTTGAGACCTTCAGAATTTTATCTTTGTTTTTGGCATCTAGCATTTTGACTATGATATGGCATGGGGAGTTTCTTTTCTGATCCTATCTATTTGGAGTACTATGTGCTTCTTGTATTTGAATAGGTTTGTCCATTTTTAGTTTGGGGACGTTTTCATCAATTATTCTGTTGAAGATCTGATCAATACTATTCTCTTGAGATTCTTCTCCTTCCTCTATTCCTATGATGCGGAGGTTTGATCTTTTCATAGTGTCCTATATTTCTTGGTTGTTCCACTTTTGTGTATTTTTAAATTTTTCATAATCTTGTTTTGAGTGTTTTAGTTGCTATGTTATCTTCCAGATCTCATATTCCTTGTTCTACTTCCTCCATTCTATTTCTGAGGATTTTTACTTTCATTTCTTCTTGATTGGGTGAGTTTTCTAGTTCCTTTTTATTTCATCCTGTGATTTCTTTAATATATCCATTTCCTTTTTGAGTTTCTCAATCTCTTCTTGGTGCTCCTTATTTTGTTGGTTGGCTTCCTTTGTCAGTGTTTCTACCTCCTTAAGGTGTTTGTTTTTTCTCTCTCTAGTTGTTTCTGGAGTGTGTCAATCCCTTCCTTTCATTCTTTTCGAAGTTTGTCATTGTATCCCTCTAGGTCCTTTTTGAGTTTTTCTTTCTCTCTCTTTAGTTCTCTGAATTCTTTATTTTCTTTAATTTCTCTGCATAGATCTGCAATTATTCCTCTAAGGTCTGTTTCTGTGCTCACCTCCAGGGAGATCCCCTTGTAGCTATCTCCTACTGGGTTGGTTGGTGGGAATTATCCTGCACCTTTCCCATGTTGTCCCTTCGTCATGTCCCTGGCATGTGGGTTTCCGTTTTGTGACTCAAATCTCAAATGCCTTTTCAGTGTGTTGAAGGCTGAAAGCTTGTTTTATTTTGCTTGCCTCCTTCCGATGCTTTTTATTTTTCCCCCCTCATTGTTTATGGAGTGTGGAAATGTCTAGGTTTCAGGCTTTCAGTTTTGTTTATATATAGGATATTGGAAGTCTAAGTCACTCTTCTTCTCCTGTTCTGATGGTTTTCCTAATCCACTGGATACTCTCTCCTCAATTCCAGTTGTTGGCAGGTTGTAGGGGGAGAGATTCCTGTGCCTGCCTGGAGCAGTGGCGGGTTGGTCCAGGTGATCCTAGCAGGTCTGGAACCTGAAAACTGATTCCCCAGCACACGCCCTCACTATGGCACCCAAGCCAGACCCAAACCCAGGAAGGCTTCCAGCTACAAGGGGTAGGGGCCACTTGGCTGGGCAGCCACAACCTACTGGGGCTTAGCATTCCAATCTACGCCTCTCAGCCACCAGCCCCTCTGCCACAGACCAGCAAACCAATTGTCCTGCACCCCACGAGTCAATTTGTACTAAGTTTTTACCTGCCTGGAGCACCAGCGGGCTCTTCCAGGTGATTTTAGCAGGTCTGGAACCTGAAACTTGAGCCCCCAATACACGACTTCACTATGTACCATGCATTTTTATGACTATAGTTCTGTAATATACTTTGTAATCTGATATGTAATCTGATATAGTAATCCCCCCTCCTTTTGCTCACAGTTGCTTTGGCTGTCTGAGGTCTTTTGTTCTTATATGTGAATTTTAGGAATTTTTTCTATTTCTGGAAAGAAAGTCATTGTGGGAATTTGAATCCAATTATATTGAATCTAAATATTACTTTGGTTAGGATGGTCATTTTTATTATATTAATTCTTCCAGTACATGAGCATAGGAGTTCTTTCCATCTTCTGGTGTCTTGTTCAATCTCCTTTTCCAATGATTTATACTTTTCATAGTAGAAATCTTTAATGTCTTTGGTCAGGTTTGTTCCAAGATAATTTTGAGGCTATTGTGAATGGGAGGGTTTCCACGAACTCCTTCGTTTGTTATTTGTATATTAAAAAGGCTACTGATTTTTGTACATTAAGTTTGTAACCTGCCACTTTACTGACACTGTTTATCTTTTCTAGGAATTTTCTGTGGGAATTTTTGGCATCTCTTAGGTACACTATCATGTCATCTGCAAAAAGGGATAATTTGACCCCCACTTTTCCAATTAGTATGCCTTTAATTTTATTCTCTTGTCTTGCTGCTCTAGCAAGCATTTCAAGCCCCATATTGAAAAAGAGTGGAGATACTGGGGAGCCTTTCTGACTTTAAGGGGAATACTTCATTTAGAATGATGTTGGCTGTGGGTTTGTTGTCTATAGCTTTAAATATGTTGAGGAATGTTCCCTCCAGTCCAATTCCCTCTGGGACTTTAAACATAAAGCATGTTGAATTATACCAAAGGCCTTTTCTGCATCAATTAGGATGAGTATGTGGATTTTGTTTTTTGGTCCATTTATATGATTTTTGGCATTTATTGATTTATGTATGCACTCTAGCCTTATTTTCCTGGATGTCTTGTCACTCCAGGCTGTTGCTTCTCATGCTGCCACATGTGAAGCAGTCTTCTTTCTTTGGTTTGCAGAATCTACAGTGTAGAGACTGCTGAATATGAGAGTCTTCTAATGGACCCAGAGAGTTGGTTTGGTTTTACTTTGAGATTTTTTAGGCATCCAGCAGCTTTGAAAACCGGATATAATATCATGAAAATTCATATTCTCTGTTTGTTCCAGAATGGCAGATGGAGGTAGGCTATGAAGTCTGAAGGAGAGTAACTGAGGCTGCTATTGGAGTATTCTCAAATTCCGTTTGCACATTACTTTAAAGATCTGGGGACCAGATTTGGCATGTTGCCAATTTGGTGCTAAGAAGTGTCTTGCTTAGAGGATAGAGTCCTGTCGTTGGGGGAAATGCCCTACTCTATGTAGGATACAGAATCTTAGGACTGTAAGCAGGGCCTGAGATGTTAAGCTAGAGGATTATCCAGAGTACTCTGATAGTAATCATGGAGGTGGGCATCTTCTTGATGGGAAATTGACATGCTCTGTCCTGAACTTGCCCACTGAGATGCTGAACCCTGAGTAAAACTGGCACACAGTGTGTAATACAGAAGGGCTGTGGTATTTCTGTCTTAGTCTAGATCACACTGTTATGTCACAGACATGAAATAAACTGTGGTGTCCTTATCAATCATTGGCACAGTGAGGTTCCCAAGTGCAGATGATATGCTGTAAGTACTTTCTGTGAGATCCCACTCAAAACACCTGAATACGAGACCACCAACATGGATATCTCATTCTGGTCAGGAAGGGCAGACAGGTTGGTGGGACCAGTATGTTGGTAAAGATGGCACTAGCAATGAGGGGCTCCAAATACCTGCTGGAGGCTGAGAGCCGATGCCATGCTGAGATCATAGATTGTGTGCTGTAGACTGTGGAAAAGCTGCATAGCCTTCCTGCTTAGAACGTGGCAGTGCCCACCATAGAAAGAGAGAGTTGCATTTTGGTTATTTTCTGTAGGAAGTGAGAAGACCATGAATACAAGGGTATGTCAGGACACTTTTTTTACTTTTTTTTTTTTGATGTTTTATTGAAGTTTTGTATATTTCATACAACACTTCTCAGTTCAATCGAGACTCATTTGCCCCCCCTCCCAACTTCATGCAATCTGCCATACATGTCCTTTATCCCCTTCTGAGTCTTTTCAAAGTTTTTCAAAGCAGACGATTATTTTATTTATTTTTTTTTTTTTGGCGGGGGAACTCTACTACTTCAGTCAGTTCCCTGCCCCAGTTCCTTTGTTTTTGTTTCCTCCAATCCATGTCGTTTCAGCATATGCATTTATATATGTTACACATGTACTAAGATCAGGTCATCTGAAAAGACGCTGTACATTATTTCCAAATTGTATTTTGGGATTCATATTTTCCTTTTAATTTTATATTGCTCTACATTATGCAAACATACCCTCCACCCTTGTACCAAAGCTATCAATCTGAAAATAAGTAGCAAGTTAATTCTTGAACCCATTAAGGGATTCACATTCTAAGAGCAGAGTTGATTTTAGATCAAGAGAAATATAACATTAATGTTACTCCATTTCACTTGCAAGTAGGTACTTGTTGCTAGCATCCACAATGAGGAATACCATTTGTTATTTGTTTGTCTGGGACTGCGTTACTTCACTTAGCATAATATCTTCTACTTCCATCCATTTACCTGTGAAGTTCATGAACTTTTTTGGGTATAGACCCAGGCATGGTATGACTGGGTCAGGTGGTAGACTCATTTTGAGTCTTTTAAGGATTTTCCACACTGCTTTCCATAGTGGTTGTTTACATTACCACCAGCAGTGGTTGAGTGTTTTCCTTTCCCCCAAACCTCTCCAGCATTTTTATCATTTATTTTCTTAAGCCTAGCCAGTTTTATTAGAGTGAGACGATATCTTAATGTGGTTTTAATTTGCATTTCCCTAATTATTAACAATGTTGAACACTTTCTAAGATGTTTCTCAGCCATCTTTATTTCCTCACTTGTGAGGTCTCTGTCCAGCTCTTTTCTCCATCTTTTGAATAGGCCATTTCTTTTCTTTTTTTGTTTTTGTCTTTTGTTATTTTTATTTTTTGTTGATGTTTTATGTATTTCGTACATCATTTTTCAGTTCAGTTCAGGCATATTCCCCTTTCCCTTCCCCCCACCCCACCCCTCCCCATCCCAGATCATGTATTCTGCCATAACTGTCCTGCATCTTTCTCTCAGTCTTGTTTTTATGTTTAAGAATTCACATTTTCCTCCATTAATTTTATAGTACTCTAAAGTATGGATACACACTCTCCACCCATATACAGTAATTTTAGAGTCTGAAAATAATTGGTGGATGGGTTCTAGAGCCCGTTGATAGATTCACATTATAACAACATAGCTGCCTTCAGATAAACAGAAATATAACCATAATGTCATTTAGCTTGCCTTTTGTCTGGGGAATTTGGTGTTAGCATCCTCAAATGAGGGAAACCATTCTCTAATTGTCTTCCTGGGACTGTGTTACTTCACTCAGCATAATGTCTTCGAGCTCCATTTTTATGCAAAGTTCATAATGCCATCTTTCTTTTTCTCTGAATAGTACTCCATTGTGTATATGTACCACATTTTTGTCATCCACTCGTCTGTTGAGGGGCATTAGGGTTGGTTCTAACTCTTCACTATTGTGAAGAGAGCTGCAGTAAATATGGACGTGCATTTATATTTGCAGTAGGATGAGTCTTTGGGGTATATACCCAGGAGTGGTATGACTGGGTCCAGTGGTAGGCTAATTCCGAGTCTTTTAAGGGTTCTCCACACTGCTTTCAATATTGGTTGCACAACTTTACATTCCAACCAGCAGTGGATCAGTGTTCCCCTTTCCCCACAACCTCCAGCATCTGTTGTCTTTTGTTTTCTTGATCTTTGCTGGCCGGACTGGAATGAGATAATATCTGAGAATGCTTTTAATTTGCATTTCCTTAATTATTAATGATACTGTACTCTTTTAAAGATGTTTCTCAGCCATCTTTAGTTCCTCACTGGTGAAGATTCTGTTCAGCTCTTCATTCCATCTTTTTAATAGATCATTCATCTTTTTACTCCTTTGTTTTTTGTGTAGTTTGTATATTATTTACATTAATGCCTCTCAGATGTGTCACTGATAAAGATTTCTTCCTACTCTATGGGTTTTCTCTTCACCTCCTTCATTGTTTAGAAGCTTATGAATTTTATGAGGTCCCATTTGTCAACTATTGCCCTTAATTCTTGTGCTGCTGCTGTCTTACTTAGAAAGTCTTTTCCTATGTCTATGTCTTGTAGGTTGTTCCCAACTTTTTCTTCTATCACCTTCAGGGTTTCAGGCTTCACGTTGAGATCTTTGATCTACTTGGAGTTGATTTTTGTAAAGGGTGAGAGGTAGGGGTTTAGTTTTGTGCTTCTACAAATGGTGATCCAGTTTTGCCAGCACCATTTGCTGAAGATGCTATCCTTCCTCCATTGATGTTTTTTTTGCCCCTTTGTCAAATATGAGGTGCCTGAAATTGTATGAACTCAAGTTTGGCTCTTCAATTTTGTTCCATTGGTCAACAGGTCTGTTTTTGTGCCAGTACCAGGCTGTCTTTAGGTCTATAGCCCTGTAATATAGCTTGAAGTCTGGTAGGGAAATCCCCCCTGTATTGCATTTTTCACTCAGGGTTGTTTTATCTATTCAGGGTCTTTTGTTTTTCCATAAAATTTTGACATTTTTTTTCAAGTCTGTTTAGAAGCTCATAGGGATTTTTATTGGGATTCTATTGAATATGTGTACCAATTTGGGTAAAATGGACATTTTTACTGTATTAATTTTCCCAATTCATGAGAATGGGAGATCTTTCCATCTTCTCCTGGGGTTTAAAATTTTTGTTGTAGAAGTCTTTGGTGTCTTTGGTTAGGTTTGTTCCCAGGTATTTTATTTATTTTGGAGGCTATTGTGAGTGCGAATGTCTTCTTATATTCTTTCTTCACTTATATCTTTTCTTATATCTTTTCTTCACAGTTTATTGTTGGTACAAAGAAAGGCTACTGATTTTTCTAGGTTAATTTTGTAGCCCAACACTTCACTAAAAACTCTTAACTGCTTCTGGATTGTTTCTGGTGGAGTTTTTAGTATCCCTTATGTAAACAATCATATCATCTACAAAAAAGGATAGCTTAATTTCTTTTCTGATTAATACTCCTTTAATTTCCTTCTCTTATTGCCCTAGCAAGTGTTTTGATCACTATGTTGAAGAGGTGTGGTAATAGGGGGCAGACTTGTTTGGTTCCAACCTTTAAGGGAAATGGTTCCAATTTTTCTGCATTTAGGATAATGTTGGCAGTGGCTTTGCTATGTATGGCTTTGATCATATTAAGGAATTTTCCTTTCAGTCCTTTTCCCTCTAGGACTTTAAACATGAAGGGATGCTGGATCTCCTCAAAGGCTTTTCTGCAGAGATTGAGATGATCGTGTGGTTTTTGTCTTTCAGTTCATTTTAGTGTTTAATGATATTTATTGATTTATGTATTTTGAACCATCCCTGCATCTCTTGTATGAATCCAACTTGATCGTGATGGGTGATCTTTCTGATGTGGGTTTGTAAGCAATTTGCAAGTATTTTGTTGAGAATTTTTGCATCTATGTTCATTAGAAAGATGGGTCTTTAGCTTTCTTATTTGCTTGCATCTTTGCCTGGCTTTGGTATTAGAGTGATGCTGGCTTCATAGAAGGAGTTTGGAAGAATTCCCTCTCTTTGTATCCTTCTACATACTTTTAGTAGCAATGGTTGTAGGACTTCTTTAAGTTTTTTATAGAATTCTTTCGTGAAACCTTCTGGACTGGGCCTTTTTGTAGTTGGGAGGTTTTTATTATATCTTCAATTTCCTCAAATATTACTGGTCTCTTTAAACTATCAATCTCTTCTTGGTTAAGCTTTGTTGGTTCTCAGGATTTCAGATATTCATCCATTTCTCGTAGGTTTTCAAATTTAGTGGAGTATTGATTTTTGAAATATTCCCATATGATCATCTGGATCTTTTCTTTGTCTGGAGTTGCTCTCTCTTTTCTGTGGTTAACTGGGCTAGAGGTCTGTGTATTTTGTTTATTTTTTTTCAAAGAACCAGCTTTTGGATTAATTGATTTTATGTATTGTTTCCTTTGTTTCTATTTCATTGATTTTTGCTCTGATTTTTGTTATTTCTTCCTGTCTGCTGGGTTTAGGGTTCATTTGTTGTTGTCTCTCAAGTGATTTTAGCTGCAGTGTTAGGTGGTTTATTTATTCCCTTTCTGGTTTTCTGATGTCAGCACTTACGGTTAAAATTTCCCTCTCAAGACTGCCCTTAAAGTATGTCACAGGTTTTGTTGTGTTTTATTGTCTTTTTCATTCAGTTCCATGAATACTTTTATTTCACTCTTTCTTTCTTCCCTGACCCATTCATTGTTCAGGATTGTGTGGTTTAGTCTCCATGTGTTCCTGTAGCTAGTTGGACTTATTCTGGTGTTCATATTGAGGTTTACTGCACTGTGGTCTGATAGAATTCACGGAATAATTTCTATTCTTTTGTATTTATTGAGGTTCCTTTTGTGTCACAGTATGTGGTCAATTTTGGAGAATGTTCCATGAGATGCTGAGTAGAAAGTATATTCTCTGGTATTTGGGTGGAATGTTCTGTCAATGTCTGTGAGATCCATTTGGTGTACTGTATTGTTCAGTTCTGATGTCTCTCTGTTTATTTTATGTCCTGTTGATCTATCCAAGGGCCTCAGTGAGGTGTTGAAGTCTCCCAATCTTAGTGTATCAGGTTTAATCTGTGGCTTGAGGTCCTTCAGAGTTGTGCTTTTAAAGTTAGGAACACCAAAGTTTGGTACATAGACATCTAGGATTGTGAAGTCTTCATGGTTCATTGTTCCTTGGACAGGATGTAATGGCCCTCTTGGTCTCTTCTGATTAATTTTACTTTGAGGTCTATTTTGTTTGATATTAGAACAGTGTATTAGTCGCTTTTCTGTTGCTGCGATAAAACCTCCATGACCAAGGGACTTATAAAAAGAAGAGTTTATTTGAGCTTATGATTGACGATTCCAGGGAATTAGAGTCCATTGTGGTGGGAGGCATGGTGGGTGGAGCTGCAGCTGGAACAGAAAGCTGAGGTTCACATCTAGCAATAAGCACCGCTGAGAGAGAGATCAAGAGAGACAGAGAGAGAGACAGAGAGAGAGAGAGACAGAGAGAGAGACAGAGAGAGAGACAGAGAAATGGAGACTGCAAGGCTTGTTAAACTCACTATGCTGGCCCCCAATGACATACTTTCTCCAGCACCACCACCCCTTCTAAGACCTCGAAGAACATTCCCACCTGTAAAATTCACAGAGATATCAGATAACTGGAGATCTCCCAGGACAGGTCTTACAAGTTCTCACTTCAAGCCACACACAAAGTTTCATTCCCACAATGTCACTCCCACAAGCCTTATCTATGTTTGATAGTGAAATCCACATGCCAGAGGATATTGGCCAGTAAAGCTGCTAAGAATTCCCTAATCCCAATGTCTATTGCTATTGCTGTTGGTTGCCTACCAAGCCTATATTGCTAGTCCCTATTGTTGAGGACATCTTGTAACACAGTTGTAGGTTGTGGCAAACCAGACTGGGATCATGCTTGCAGGCACCCTCTCTAGTGTCCAGAAAGTTCTTTCCAGGCCATTACAAGGTCATTCTAACCAATTGTTTTAGTAGATTACAGACTTGTCTTTCACTATCAAAATGTGATATTACATGTGTTCACTGATGTTATATAAGTTCACAATTGTTAAATCCAGTAGCATTTAAATTGAGCTGAATATCTGCTCTACAAGAGGGACTTGCCATTAGGCACTGAAGTCCTGATAAAAAACATCCCTTTGTCAGAGGATTAATGCAGTTCTGATTTACTGATTCTGTGTGTGTGTACTCATGTTGGAGGCAAGCTGTTAAATTAGGACCCATGCCGGATGTGGTGGCGCACTCCTTTAATACTGCAAGTTAGAGGCAGGTGAATCTTTTTGAGTTCAAGGCCAGCCTCATCTACATAGCGAGTTCCAGTTCAGCCAGAGCTACAGGGAGACCCTGTCTCAAAAAGACCAAAAATAAATAAATTAGGAGTTGTGTAATGATCAAGAGTCTTATGAATGGCAAGGTAAATGTAGTGACTCTGACTTGAGTGCTTGTCCCTTCCCAAGCTCATGCAAGAGTTTAATTCTCAAAGTCATAATTAGTAGTATTAAGGGCATGGGAATTACCAGCTGTTTAGAAGTTTAGCAGTGATTATATACACTCATCAGGGCAGATGCCCCTCATAATTGCATAACTGGTGGCATGATAAGAAGGGAAAGAAAAACCATAACACATATGTGCACCTGGTCTCTCACCCTGGGGACATTCTGTGCCATCATAGAACTCTGCCAACAAGAAGATCAATGTCATATGAGGCCCTTTACCTTGCCCCTTAGAATTATGAGCCAAAACAAACTTCCATAAAATGGACTTATACGCTCCCTCCTCCTTTGGTCCATTTATACAGGTATCTATCCTTCTCATAGAAAATCAAGTCTTGGGGCTGGAGAGATGGCTCGGTGGTTAAGAGAACCAACTGCTCTTGCAGAGGACCTGGTTTCAATTCCCAGCACCCACAGGGTGGCTAAGAACTGTCTTTAAGATAGGTGCGGTGGCACACACCTTTAATCCTAGCACTCAGGAGGCAGAGGCAGGTGGATCTCTGTGATTTCAAGTCCATCCTGCTCTACAGACCAAGTTCCAGGCCAGCTGGAGCTATAGAGAGATGCTGTCTCAAAAAATAAAAAAGGGGAAAAAAAAGAAACATAAGTCTCCATCCACGTTAAATAAAACATGAAAATCCGAAATACACCAATGTAAAGGTATCTTCAAAACTGTTTAAAGGTAAATGGCTGAGGTTGGGGAGATGATTCCTACAACTGGTAATATTGAAAAGTCTCCATAATTTCTAATGTATAGCCACTGGAGTAGATGTGAATAATGGCTTCTTAGCCAACTTCTTGGACTCTATGTCAATGGCTTCCTTGAATACCTGTATGTGACCTATTACTTGAAATATAAAGTTTGAAACTCCCTAACTGTAAATTAGAGCCAATTGTTACAGTGGTAATTTCCTATAAAACAGGCACAACTACCCTTTTTTAATTGACTGATAGGCATAGGAACTATGAAAGGATAATTCTCTATCTAGAGCCAAATTCAATAGTAATGTGTTTATAAGTTGTGTGATTAAGAAAAATATATTTCTACAGGAAAGCTCTGACATCAACAATGAATTATTCTGACTAGGAGATATTGGCTAGGGTATTCAAACCCACCCCCTCCCAAATTATAAAGGCCTTTTGCCTATAAGTGTGATATATGCAATGAGAAAGGCAGTAAGTCCCTGTTGTCGAAGACCTGGTGTGAGCATGGAAAAATGTTATGAGACGTCACTTGCTAGCATACAACTGGCCTCTGAAATTCCAGAGAGCATTACCAAAGGCCACTAAAGCAATACAGCAAAATATTGGTCTCCCTGAGTCAAGCAAGAGTCCTCCGTCAATATCAGCTACACCTCAACAGCCTGGAAATACTGTGCAACAGTGGCAGCCAAGTTTCTATATATATCCCAAATCGAATTGGCTATTAGCTCTCTCCTTGGAGGAATAACTCACAGTGGATGCTACAAGCTTATGTCCTCTAGTGGCTAGGAGATGTTATAAGCCACAATAAGAACTTGTCACCCTTTATAGAGAAACCTCAGTTTGCGGATTAGCATACCATCCAAGCATCTGTGTCTATGCTCACAGCTTAGCTTGACATAATATTTAGTACCGATTAAATGCCTGCACATCCAATAGCTTGTGCTTTGTTAGTATGACTAAAAAGGGTATCGCTGGAAAATCTGTCAACCCATGAAGGGAAACAACCTGAACAGACTAGAGTCCAAAATGACATCTCCAAAAAAATTAGACTGTTGTCTAGTTAGTAGAGCACTCACTTCATGTGCACAAAGCCCTGGGTTCAATTCTCAGGAATGCATATAAAATCAAAAAAAGTAAAAGAGAGAAGGAGGAAGAGCGGAGTGTGAGGGAAGGAGTCCAATTCCAGATCACAAATTGAATTTATTGGTCACAGTTCCATGATCTTCAACCTGAAATGTACCTTTTTTTGAAGAACTATATTGACTGAGGTTTTTATGAGGATTAAAGTTGAGTCATTTTAGAGACTGTCTCCTCATTTGGTTTACCCAGTCATTCCATATCATGAGACTTATGTTACAAAATTGAAAACATGGAATAAGCAAGCCTTCAGGATTAGCTTCAGCTTTGCCCGCCCCTATTTGTACCTGATAACAAAATTCAGGAAGTCATGATTACAGCAGGATCTGCAGCTGGCGAGTTTGTTTTTTTTTTGTTTTTGAAATACCAAAACCTGAACTTAGAGCCTTGTTCATGAAGGATGAATGCTGTACCACTGAGCTATATTCCTAGCCTATTATTAAAGTAAAATTTTAGTTAGCATACAAAGTAATGGGATTGATTCATTGTGATATCTTCACACGTATTATTTTCATTTCAATTTCGTATTATGTTTTGAAACAGGTTTTCTCTGTGTAATCCAGTCTTGGCCTTAAACTCATGACCTATCTGCCTGAGCATCACAAGTACTGTTATTGCAGATCATATATACCACCATAGCTTTTAAGAAATTTTTTAGTAAATGTATTTTAATTAATGTGTTTATTATATATTTCTCATTGAATCTTGTGTATTTCACACAATATATCTTAATCATATTTAGACCCCTTTCTCCCATCAAATTTCATGCATTATATCATATGTGTTAAGTCCTATAAGGTCAAGCATTTGTACCTAGATATCCCTTGGTGAAAGTTCATCCCTGGAGTCTAGTTAGTGTTCGTATCTAGAGTCATTCTCTTACAAAAATATCTACTCTCCCTCACCCAGCTGTGATCATCTGCCAATAGTTCTTTGGCTAAGGTTGGCACCTACTGCCCATTTCCCCAGTTCTATGCTGTTTTTTTTTTCTTGTCTGATTTAGTATCCATGGGTCTTTTACACGCTGTCACCATTGTTGTAAATTCATATGAGCAAGTTCTCAGATGCCTACAAGACTGTCTCCTTATGATCATGAACCACCCCTGCCTCCTAAAATCTTTCTGCCACCTCTTTGGGAAAATTTTAAGAGAACAAGTTGGTCTGCAGCATCCTTTCATCTCTTTTTGCTGTCTTCTAATTCCTACCCTATTTCTAAGCATTAAGGATTTTACATTTTTTATTGCACTTATTTATTTGGGGGAGGTGCTACATGCCACAGTGCACATGTGGAAGTCAAAGGACAATTTGTGGAAGTAATTTCCCTTTACTATGTAGGTTGTGGGTTGAACTGAAGTATCAGACTATTATCTGCTATGCCATCCTGCTAGCCTCAGGATGTGTGTGTGTGTGTGTGTGTGTGTGTGTGTGTGTGTGTGTGTGTGTGTGTGTGTGTTGTAGGTACATGTGCACATGTATACAGTCCAGAAGAGGAAGTCTGGTGTCACCAAAACAGGAACCATATTGGAGCCAGCAAGATTTAGACATCATCCTTTCTCCTCTCCCCTACAGCACCAGGCAGCAGGTGCTCTTGCAGGCATGCATGGCTTTCTTTTTTATATGAGTACTAAGATTTCATCTCAAGTCTTCCTGCTTGTGCAACAAGTGCTCTTACTCACTGAGCCATGTCTCCAACCCTTCACCAAGGATTTTTATAGTGGACATCAGCTTTTCAAAATGCTTAACAACAAAGTTGTTGTACTTGTACTCTAGCCAGACTTTTCGGCTCTCCTTGCATGCCCGCCAATTTCTTCCCTCGATTAATATGCTCTGCAGATTGTATAGCAGTTAAAAATACCCCATAGTATAAGTTCTAAAATCAAGCAGTTCTGGTAGACACAATCTTCTGCATGACAATCGGAATTCGTTAAGCTTCTCTAGTAGTATGTTTTCCTACCCGTCCTGTAGAGGTATTTCACAGAGTTATTATAAAGACTGAAAGTAATAACTTATATAAAGCACATACCACACATCTGGCATATGGGAAATCCTCAATAAATAGTTGCCAGTACAGTTGTTTTGATGTACTATTAATATTTGGTGAGAGCTTGTCCACTTATCCTTCTACTCCTGTCACCTACCACATATCTTGTATTTTATGATCCCTTTATTTTGTCAGGGTCTCATTATGTAGCTCATGATTACAATTCATTAAACTTCTAAAATTTCTCAAATGCTGAGATTACAGGGATGAACCACCACTCATTACAAAGAAAGATCTCTGAGGAAACTTCATTTTTGCACTGTAGCACAAAAGATCCTTAATGAATTGGATCCCAGTCTTTTTCCACTTACTCTAATTCTTGTTGTATCCATCCAGCTTCTAAGACAACACTTTAAAACCTTTTTTCCCATCTGATTATGTGCACTCAGTAATCCTGACTTGTAAATGCTTGGGAAATTAGGACTTTGGGAATTGTCAGAAATTGTAGTGGGTCAAAGCCTGCAGTGTTGTCAATGAAAACAAACACTCTTTACCCCCAAACACAATTTTCTTAAACAAAGCCATTATCATCCCTATTGTGAAGCACATTTGCCAAACTCCACAACTACATCTTTCATTTCTTCTTGACCCTCTTACACTCCAGAAGTCCTGGCCTTGTCTCTATTGCTCCACAGCAGCTTGGACCTGGGATTCTTTCTTCCTAGACTGCAATTTCTTCTAAGTCCCATAAATATTACTGGATCCCACAAATCTCACATCTCAGTTTAAGCAGTATTTTTTTCTGAACAGTTTCATTAATTCCTTCACAAGACGTGAGGGTTAAACTTTATAATTATCTTCATGAAATTTAAAATCACCATGGAAAGAAGACTGTCCGAGTCTATGAGGGATGATCTAGATTAGGCTAACTGAGAACTATCCTAGAAATTATCCATCTAAATACAAGCTCCAGTGGGTGAGATTATGGGCTGAGATCATGAACAGAATAAAACAGGGAACAAAGGCTGAGTGCAAGCATTTCATCTTCCTCTTTTTTCTCATTATGGATGCAGTGGGACCAACTCCCACAAGCTCCTGACAGAATGATTTCCCTCCCATGGTAGACTGAACTCCTGAACTGTGAGTCAAAATAAACCTTTTATCACTTAAGTTGTTTTGCTTAGGTTATTCTATCATAGCAACAAGGCACGCAAATAATACCACTATAATATAAGCTTCTTTAGCACTGTGTGCCTTTCCTTGGTTATATTTATCTTGCTACATTATTATAGTTACATTTTTAATTCTTTGTTTAATGACAATCTAACCCATGAAATCACACTCTCCAAGAAATCAGGAAATACATTGCTTTCATACACCATTGTATGCTGTGCACCTAGTCTCATTCTTGGCTGGTTAAGTAGCCCTTCTGTCTTTCTTGAAATGGATGCCTACATGTGCAATGAGTACTTCATCTTAACAAGTGCCGAAGGAGAGTGAATAGTGAGCAACTTGCTCAGTTTTTAGGATTCCCACTAAATTCATTGAGGAGAGAAGGAGAATTGGATAAAATACAAAGATCCTCCCCTTTAATTATAACACTTGCATTCAAACATATTAGAATTCATCGGTTGATCATAATGGTTATGCTTCCAATTTCTTCTTGATTCCAAAATGCTACACAGAAATTGATTGCCTATTCCAAATTTTAATTACTTTGAAACAAATGAAGAATTGTTTAAAATGTGTTATCTATACAAATTTTTCATGTAAATTTATTTTTATTTTTTTAACAAATCTAGACCCGTGTTCCTGCCCATTCCCCCACCCCACCAGAGCTCATGCATTCTGCCAAACATGCTTTTCATCTCTTTCTCAGTCTTTCTCAATATTCTCCATGAGGAAGTTGACTGTTTTGAGCAGAAGTTCACTGTTTCAGTCAGTTATTTGATGCAGCCCTTTCTGTTGTTGTTGTTGTTCTTGTTGTTTCCAATATGCATTACACACAACTGCTTTGGACAAAAGCTCAGGGGGCTCTACACAAGAAATACTTACAACTAGGTAATTGGCACTAGCATCCACAGATGAGGGATACCATTCGTCTTTTCTTTTTCTGGGACTGTGTTACTTCACTCAGCATGATGTCCTCTATCGCCAGCCATTTTCCTGCAATGTTCGTGATGTCATCTTTCTTTACTGCTCCATAGAACTCCATTATGTACCACATTTTCTCTATCCACTCATCAGTTGAGGGACATTTGGGTTGGTTCCAGCTCCTTGCTATTGTGAAGAGAACTGCAATAAACATGGCCATGTATGTATCTCTGTGGTGGGGTGAGTCTTGAGGATACATGCCCAGGAGTGGTATGGCTGGGTCGGGTGGTAAGTTCATCCCAAGTCTTCCAAGGGTTCTCCACAATGCTTTCCCTAGTGGCTGTACAAGTTAACATTCCCACCAGCAGTGGATGAGCGTTCCCCTTTCCCCACAACCTCTCCAGCACTTGATATCATTTGTTTTCTTGATCCTATCCAGTCTTATTGGAGTAAGATGATATCTTAAAGTGGTTTTGGCTTGCATTTCCTTAATGATTAGTGATGTTGAACACTTCTTAAGGTGTTTCTCAGACATCTCTAATTCCTCACTTGTGAAGTCTCTGTTCAGCTCTTTGCTCCATCTATTGAGTGGGTCATTTGTTTTCTTTTTTCTTTGTTTTTTGAGTAGTTTATATATTCGGGAAATCAATGCTTTGTCAGACGAATCTGCTGTGAAGGTTTTCTCCCACTCAGTGGGATTTCACTTCCTTGATTGTTTCTTTTGATGTACAGAAGCTTTTGAGTTTAATGGGGTCCCATTTGTCAATTGTCGACCTTAATTCTTGCTCAGCTGCTGTCTGATTTAGGAAGTCTTTTCCTACGCCTATGTCTTGTAGTCTGCTGACAACTTTCTCTTCTATCACCTTCAGAGTTGGGGTTTCACGTTGAGGTCTTTGATCCATCTGGAGTTAACTTTTGTACAGGGTGAGAGGTAGGGGTTTAATTTCATTCTTCTCCAAATGGTGATCCAGTTTTGCCAGCACTACTTGCTGAATATGCTGTCTTTTCTCCATTGTGGCTTCCTGGACCCCTTGTGAAATATAAGATGGCTGAAATTGTATGTGCTCAGATTTGGATCTTCGGTTTTGTTCCATTGGTCAACAGGTCTGTTTTTGAGCCAGTACCAGGCTGTTTTTATGACTATAGCGCTGTTGTATAGTTTGAAGTCTGGTATAGAGATACCCCCTGTGTAGCTCTTTTCACTCAGGGTGGTTTTGGCTATTTGGGGTCTTTTGTTTTTCCAAATGAATTTAAGAACTTTTGTTTCCAAGCCTGTGAAGAAACTGTTGGGGATATTGATCGGAAATGCATTAAATCTTTACAAGAGTTTTTTTTTTTTTTAATGGACATTTTTACAATGTTAATTGTCCCAATCTATGAGCATGGGAGGTTTTTCCATCTTCTGATGTCTTCTTCAATTTTTTTTATTTAAAGGTTTAAAAATTTTGTTATAGAGATCTCTGGTGTCTTTGGTTAGAATTGTTCCTAGGTATTTTATTGTTTTTCAGGCTATTGTGAGTGGGAAGGTGTCTTTGAATTCTTTCTCCAGTTGCTTGTTCTTGGTGTAAAGGAAGGCCATTGATTTTTTAAGGTTAATTTTGTGTCTTGCCACTTTTCTGAAGCTGTTAATTGTTTCAAGGAGTATTCTGGTGGAGTTTTTAGCATCCCTTAAGTAAACAATCATATCATCGGCAAATAGGGATAGCTTGACTTCCTCTTTTCCAATTAGTACTCCTTTAATATCATTTTCTTGCCTTATTGCTCTACCAAGTGTTTCAAGCACTATATTAAAGAGGAGTGGTGACAGGGGGCAGCCTTGCCGAGTTCCTACCTTTAAAGGGAATGTTTCTGTCATTTCCCCATTTAGGATGATATTGGCTGTGGGTTTCCTGTATATGGCTTTGATTATATTGAGGAATGATCCCTCCAATCCAATTCCTTCTAGGACTTTAAGCATGAAGGGATGCTGGATTTTGTCAAAGGCTTTTTCAGCATCAATTGAGATGATGGTGTGGTTTTTGTCTTTGATTCCATTTATGTGTTTGATGATGTTTATTGATTTTCGTATGTTGAACCATCCCTGCATCTCTGGTATGAATCCAACTTGGTCATGATGGATGATCTTCTTGATGTGGGTCTGTATGCGATTTGCCAGTATTCTGTTTAGAATTTTGGCATCTGTGTTCATGAGGGAGATGGGTCTATAATTCTCCTTTTTAGTT
>VZQC01014782.1:7894-29788 GCA_009823505.1 Rhizomys pruinosus | reverse complement strand
GACTGTCACACCTATGTTTTCAGATCTTGACTTTAAAAAATCATCTTGTTTATTAGTTTATAGAATGTATTCTGTAGTTTCTAATTCTCTGGTGAACCTACCCATCATTTTTGTTCCTTTATTTTAACAATATATTTTCTTTTTTTTTTTTTTTTTTTTTCTTTCTTTCTTTTTTTTTTTTTTTTTTTGGTCTTTTTGAGACTGGGTCTCCCTGTAGCCCCAGCTGTCCTGGAACTCGCTCTGTAGACCAGGCTGGCCTTGAACTCACAAAGATCTGCCTACCTCTGCCTTCCAAGTGCTAGGATTAAAGGCATGCGCCACCATGCCCGGCTACAGATATATTTTCACAATACTTTTTAAAGTCCATATCACTTGAAAGCTTATTGTTATTAGTGCCTGATTTTCTTTGCCCTCCTAGGGTGTGGCTGGTAGCTTTTCAATAGACTGTGTGACTGAGGGATGTGTCTTTCAGAGGAAACTCGCTGTATCATCTGAGAGGCAGCAGGGTGGCCGCCATCTCACTCTAGTCAGGGCCTGGCAGAATCAGGGCTGGGTGGATCACCTTGTGGGGAGCCCGGAGTCCTACTTCCAGCTGGTTCCCCTCCGTGCTCCCCACCTCCAGTTTTTGTCCCTTCAGCAATGCCAGTCGGCTGGAACACCCCCTGCCACTTGGCTACTATCTGCTCACTCCTCCACTTCTGCCCATGGCTTGGGATTTGGCAAATATCCCGAGAGGAAAGCTCACATGGAGTGATGAGTCCTTCTCTGTGTCTCTCCTGACCTCTGAGTTTGAGATCTTCACATGTGTCTGCTTTGTTAAGCCCAAGTTAAAGTGGATCCCCAGGCTCATGAGGTGGCCGAGATTCTGCTGACTCCGCTGCTCTCAGTCCTTACAAGCACCTCAGCGGAGAGGATGTTCTAGGGGCAGGCTGGCATGGAGCTTCCTGCATTTCTGTGCCCTCCTTGCCCTGACAGCACACTAGACCTTCAAACAGTCTTTTAAGAAAGCTCTGGTTTCTGCTTTTGTGGAGATTGTCACTTTGTCCCAGGTCATTGTACCATGGATAGAAGCAAGACCTAGCCTCGGTTCACATCCCAGTCTGTTAATGCTGGAGGAACCCTGAGTGTATAACTGCTTCTCTTCACGTCCTGGTCTTTTGATTTGTGAATGGATATGACCATGATTACTAGCCAATAAAAATAAGGATGGCTGTGCTGAGTATTGAGAAAGGATAGCTACCTCAACCACCATCACCACTGTCATATTTGCCACAACCATCTTCATCACCGCAACTACCACCATTGCCACCACTACCACCATCATCACCACCACCACCACCACCATCATCATCACCACCACCACCGTCATCATTACCACCATCACCACCATCATCATCATCACCACCACTACCACCACCATCATCATCACCACCATCACCACCACCACCCCCCCACTACTATCATCATCACCATCATCATCACCACCACCACCACCACCATCATCACCCCAACACCATCATCATCGTCATCCATCATCACCATCAATCACCACCAACCATCATCATCATCATCACCACCATCAACACCACCACATCATATCAATCATCACCATTATTAACCACCATCATCATCAAACCACATCAGCACCATCAACCACACCACCATCACCACACCACCATCATCATTACCACAATCATCACCATCACCAACCACTCATCATCATCATCATCACCGACCATCAATCATTCAAACCACAACCATTAATCATCACCAATCATCATCACCCACCGTCATCATCATCACCATCATCATCATCATCACCAATGACATCAACAACACCAAATCATCACACCAATCATCATCACCAATCATCATCACCATCAATAACATCATTATCATCAGCACCACCATCATCATCATCACCACCATCATCATCACCATCATCATCACCATCATTCATCATCATCATCACCACCAATCATCATCACCACCAATCAACCGACCACGCATCCACCACCATCACTACTATCATCACCACCACCATCGTTACAACACCAGTGGTGGTCACTCCTCACCATTATACCATTGTCACCCACACTTACCACTGTCCAGCACTACCAGTATCACACATATCACCACCATCACCATCACAAGCCCCATCACTTTTGTCTTCCTGGTTGTTGCATGGCATTACATAAGAGAAGACTCTGGCAGGGTGTTATACATTCTGTAGTGTGATCTTATAAGGCTGTGGCCCAGCGTTTGTCTGTGGCCAGCATGGACCCAGACACCAACCCTCTCCTCCTAGGGCAGGCAACGGAAAATGGGCACCTGTCCCCTGCCTCCCTCACAAGCTGTTTTGCCCTCTCCTCTCCCTACACCGAGGAGATGGGCTATGGCTGCTCTCTTTTTCGATAAAGTAATATGCTTGAACAGATTAGTGACCTTTGACGTCCAAAAGGCACTTTTAGAGCCCTCCGCCGCTGGCCCCCTCCTGACCTCCATTCACGGCCATGCCCTTCCCAGGCAGGGCCACCACTAGACAGCTCCCAAGACTCTTAATGTGGACACACAGACATGTTTTCCCACAGAAAGTCCCCAGCCCATAGAGACAAGGCAATGGAGAGCTCACATGTAAAAAACTGGAAGGCTTGTGTAGCTTGGAACTTTCCTAATTGCTTCCTTGGTATTTGTGGATACTTGGAAACATGCAGAAAGGCCGATAGACTTGTGCAGTGAGTCCCCCTGACCCAGCACTGAGCTCTGTAGCTTGAGTTCCTCATGTTTCTTCTACATTTCTTCATCTGTCTGTTATCCAGCCAGCCACTGCATGTAGCGAGCTAACCACTGTGCGGGGACACGTCCCATGTGAACACATGGCGGCAGAGAACATCTGTAACTCCAAATTCCAGGAGAACTCCAGTTCCAGGGGAATCCGACACCCTCCTTCTTCTGCCCTCCCGCGGCATTGCACGACACGGACATGCAGACAGTATACTCATACACATACAGAAATAAATAAATAAGGGCTGGATAGATGGCCAAAGCAGTTAAGAGCAACCGACTGCAGAGACCTGGGTTCGATCCCCCAGCACACACATGTGGCTAGAAACCGTCCGAAACTCCAATTCCAGGAGAGCTCCAGTCCAGGGGAATCCGAAGCTCTCTTTTCTGACCTCCGCAGCCATTGCACGACACGGGTGCACAAACCTACAGGCAGATAGTACATTAAACACATACAAGAATAAAAAAAAAATTAAAAAAAATAAAAAAAATTTAAAAATTTAAAAAAAGGAAATGTCCCATGTGAGAAACAGTTCGCATCACCTCTAAGCACCTCAGTTGTGTATTATTAAATGCCACTTTATTTCAAACCACAAATGCCTGGTGCAATCAAATGTGGAAACCTTGAACTTAATCCAGGCAGTTGAACATCCTTTAAGAGCCAGTGCACCCAGAAGAGATCACCACGAAGGGACCAACAAGAATGGTTGTTTCTGGAGCGCCCTGGGTGCCCTGGTGAGGCTGAGAGCCCTTTCCCCACCAGGCTGCAGAAATGGGTGGTCCTTGCACCCTGCTGCTCATGACTGGGATGCAGGGAGAGTCTGCAGAGTGAGTGGATAATTTGCTCCAAGAGGTGGGGCTGATGGTGTAACTGTGGAGGGCCACAGGTCAAAAAGGGAGAATGTGATTCTGGGAGGCCAGGGCAGGGCTTTTAGAAGAGAATTTTTTCAGGCTTTTTTTTTTTTAATTAAAAAAAAACAGTGAAAAATATTTTTTATGTGAGTATACGAGTGTGGTGCTTGCATGTGTATGTACGAAGTGCACTGTTTTTTGTGCAATGCATGTAGATGTCCAGGAGAGGGAGTTGGAATCCCCTGCAAGCGGGAGTTTATGGACAATGTTAGTCGACCATGTGGTGGTCTGGGAATCGCCCTAGGTTCTCGTGCAATATCAGTTCAGTGCTTTTAAATTGAGACTGCTGAGCCATCTCTCTGGCCCCCTCCTGTCTTTAATAAAAAAAAATAACCACGTTTTATCTTTATTTCTGTATTGTTTTAACTGAATTGATTGATTAATTGAGTGAGTGAGTGTGATGTGAAGTGGGTGTGTGGGGTGTGTGTATGTGGGTGTGTGTGTGGTGTGTGTGTGTGTAATGCATGTATGGAAGTCAGAGGAAGGCATCACAGGCATTCGGCACGGCTCTGCCTTAACTCCGTTGAGGCAGAGTCTCTCCTGAGCCCAGAAGCGTGGTGATTCTCCCTGGTAAGCTGGTAGCCAGCAGGCCCCAGTGATGCTCCTGTCTCCACCACCTTGGCTTGGTGTCAGGGTTATAAGTCGATGTGAGATTGTGCCCAGATCCAAACTCAGGGCCTCATGGTTGTGCTGCGGGTGATCCTACCCACTAAGCCAGCTCTTCAGACCCTCAAAAAACCTTATTTTTGGGGGTGAAGGTCTCTCACTGAACCATCATTGCACAGATTTGGTGAGGCTGACTGGACATTGGGAAGCTCCAGGATCTGCTTATCTCTACCCCTCCAGCACCTGGGTTATGCATGTAGTCCGTCACACCCAGCTTTCGTGTGAGTGCTTAGATTCAAACTTGTGTCTTAATGCTTGTGTGGTAGGCATTTTACCACAGAGACATCCAGCTCTTAAATTTTTGGGGTTTTTCTTTTTTTTCTGGTCTTTTTGGACAGGGTCTCCCACACGGCGGCTGAGAACCGTCCGAAAAACTCCAATTCCAGGAAGCTCTCTCCAGTTCCATGGAATCCAAAGCCCTCTTCTGACCTCCGCGGGCATTGCATGACACGGGTGCAACACCTCATCTGTGGAATGCGAGCACCAATTACCACCTAATGTATGGCGAACTGAGCAAGGTCAATCTAATCTGAAATCCTGAAAAACAAACTGTGGCTCTTATATTGGTGGAATCCCTTAAATATAATAAATAATAAAATAAATAAATAAATAAATCTAATTTTAACGGGCGTTGGTGGCCACACTTTTGAATTTTTTTTTTTTTATTTCAGTTTTTTTTTTTTTTTTTTTTTGCATGTAGGTCTGTGTACCCTGTGTCGTGCAAATGCCGCAAGTAGAAGAGGGTGTCAGATCCCCTGGAATCTGGAGTTTCTCCTGTAAGTGAGTTTCAGACGGTTTCTTGGCCGCCATGTGGGGGAACTGTGGGATCGAAACCCGGTCCTCTGCAGAGCAATCGGTGCTCTTAAACAAAACTAGCTATCTCCCACTCTCCAGCCCCCGAGTAACCAACATTTTAAATTTTAGTTTTTAATAGCGTAATGGGCACATGTGAAAATTCAGAAGGTTGCCAGTGGAAGTCAGAGAAACATCTCCTTCCTCCTGTCCCTCCAGCTATCAGTCAGTGTCCCACCTCCCAAAGACACTTGACCTTTGTCTTCTCATGTCTTCTCCAGACATACACACACATGTGAACACACACACACAACACACACACACAAACACACATGATGATGTTTACGATGTTGGATTATGGTGACAACAATGATGATGATGACAATTTATTAAGTAATTAATATACATTAATTATTACAGTGCTTACAATGTAAATTAGTTATGAAAACAGTGAGGATGGTGTGACAGGTTACAATGGCGTTATGGAGTAGGATGACAAGAATTGATGATGGCAGTGAGACTGATGAACAATGATGACAACAACGCTGCTATTTCTGACAGTGCTCCGTGGGAGCTTGCTCATGCAAGGCCGTATCTGGAACAGGATGTGTGCTGCCATATTTGATCCTTCCAGTGACCCTGTGAAGAGGCTGTTTTCATCTAGTTCAGTGACAGGGGAGGCCGAGGCGCAGAGTGATGCCCACTCAGGCTCAACACCTGGTGGCACTTGGTATGTGCGCCCTGTGGGTCTGGGTGCTCTCTAGGCCTCTCGGACCTCTTCTCCTTGTAGTTCATGGCACTGCTTCCTTCTAGAAGGTTTCCCATAGCAGTAGTAGTGCACTTAAAGCATATGAGGCTGGCTGGGGTGGTTTGGAGCCTGGACAATCTCTTAAGTCTCCTAACAGATAGTTCTTCTTTCTTTCCAGCTTTGCCTTCTGCTTCTCCACACCTGTGGGTTCTGTAGTCCTTTCTCCTCTCTTTAGGGGTCCCCTTCCTGCTGACCCTCAGATAAGAGCCCCCTCAGCACCTTAGAAGGAGGAGGCCTCGCCGGCTTCCTTCCTTGCAGGAGACAGTGGTGGACACAGAGTGGGCAGTGGGAGCCACTTAGCCACACAGCAGGTCCGTGCCCATCTGGGAATGGTCTCGTCATGTCTCTCCCTGGTCTCCTGGTCCCCTGTCTGTTTACCTTGGCCTCTCCCCACTTCTACCCCCACCCTGGCTTGGCCCAAGGAGAACCTATATGTCTAGGTAGAAGGGTGGGGGCACACGGGAAAGAGCTGACCGAAATTCCTCACTGGGAACAAATCTCATTTTCCAGAAAGTCTTGACAAAATGAGGCATTAAATTACAATATTTCGGAGAGCGTCGTAATTCTATTGCAGACAGCCCTTCATCATGGCATCTGAAAGCTGGGAAAATACAAAACTCATTAGATTAAAATAAACCACCTACTGCTCTGGAGAAAAGCTTATTTATCAATATCAATTTACTTATGATTACTCTGGCCTGCAATTTGTTATTTTTAAGAATTATGATTTGTGTATTGCTCAGACAGATTGTGAAATTTTTTTTTTCCCTAAATTGAGTATTAAAAGAAAAAGATATCCTTGTCCTTAGCAAAGGTTAGAGAAACGGTTATGGGGCTGGCGGGGAGAGAGTCACAAAATAAATTCAAAGAGATGGTGGCAGAGCATGGGGATGTGTACGTGAGGGGCTGTGTGATGCCCGTGTGGGCAGAGCGCACCAGGACTCCCGTGACATCACTGGATCTTTAACAGTGACCTTCAGTTCATCAAGAGGAAGGTCACTCTAATTAGCCAAGCTGTCCAAAGGACGGTGAGTGCCGCCAGGTAGATACTGAGGGCCCTGGCACTGGAAGCAAACTAGCTCCTGCTGGTGGTCTGTGAGCGAGGGTGGTGCAGACAACAGTTAGACAAGAAGCCAGCTGTAGTCCCCTCCAAACCCAGCATCCAGTGACTCTGACTGTGACTGCTGGGTCTTGAGAGGGGCCCATGTGTGAAAGAAGGAACCTTGGGCTGATGTGGGGTGGTCACCTAGAAAGAGCTCCATCCTCAGAGCCCGAGGCCTGTGGGGCCGGCTCCTGCTTTGGTCAGACATTCGCTGCCTGGGCACCCAGCTCCATAACAGGCTGGAGCCTCAGTTTCTTCATCGCAGAATGGGTAGGCCAGGTCCCCTCCCAGGAGTGGCGATTGAAGTCACTCACACTGTGGGACCTGGTATGTGCTTCTGCGTCCTGTAACACCCATCCTCCCTCCCCTTCCTTTCCACCTATCCAGGGTCTCCTGTGTCTCAGGCTTCAAACTTACTATATAGCTGAAGATGAATGACCTTGAACTCTACCTCCTCCTGGCACTTAGTGCGCACCCAACTTCCTCTAGTGGGATGCTGTCTCAGTTCAGGAAGGAAACAGGTCCAGTGTTTGACCCCAGACTCCTGTGCCAGCCACCTCTTGGTTCCTGTCTATACTCACCCTTTCCTCTGTGTTCTGTGTATGGTGGCCTTGTTGGGGCCCAGTCCTCCTTGAGCAGTTAGTAGGGGACCCAGTGTTTTTTCCTGCCAACCCCCAACTGGGTTCCTCTTTCTCCTTTCAAGAGCTGTAATATTCATTTGTTTGTAATGGTTAATATTGGCTGTCAACTTGACAAATCTAGAATCAATCTCGAAGCCAAATATCTGGACATGTTCCTGAGGATTAGTCAAGGTGGGAAGCCCTTCCCCGAATGCCGACAGCACATCCCATGGGCTGAGGTCCCAGACTGAATAAAGGAGGAGAGTGAGCCGAGCAAAGCAATACCGAGCTCTCTGCTTCCTGTCTGGGGACCCAGTGTGCCTGGCTGCCTCACACTCCTGGCCACGGTGCTTTCCCTGCCTTGATGGACCCCCCCCCCAATGCTGAGCCCAAATCAGCCTTTTCTTCATTAAGCTTTTTTAGGTCGATAGTTTTCACAGCACAAGAAAAAAGCAACTAATGCAGGTATCAAGATGATCCAAACTGCATCCCATGCAGTTAAGTGGGAGGAAGTGGCGGCCATGGGCAATATGGAGATTAGAACTTATTCAAAGGGGGAGCCGGCCACTTACTGTAGAAAGTGTTCACCCCCTTCTTCCATTCTGGGGGTGGGAACACAGGGCTCCCATGTCCCCTGGGCATCCCCTTTACCACCTGGCTGAGAGCCCGTCCTAGCTGGCCGCGGGGACTTTCAGCAGCACAGCTTCCATGGGCTCAAACTGGAGCGGAACTCATCTGTTTCTCCTCAGCACCATTCATCTCTCCACTGGTGAGCATGGTCCTACTGTGTGTGGGCTCTGGTTGGACGGCCTAGTTCATAAACCAACACTATCAAATGCAGAGTGTCACATGCTTATTTGGGGCCTGGACATGGGAGCAGGGCTGCCTCAGCCTGTGAGAGGCTCTCGGGGGAGGAGACATCAGAACCTCTTTTGACAGTTGTAACGTGGCTGAAGCAAGGACCCCAGAAAAGGGAGAACTGCGATCCCCCGAGGCCTGGAGAGAGCAGACACCTTGCTTGAGGTCTCCCAGCTGATTCCTGGCTGTGCTGGGACAAGAAGTCCTATTTATGGCCTAGGATGAGGAGGAGCTGGGTGCCACAGGGGTGTCCCTGAGAACTAGGTGGGCATGGGAGTTGTGGGAAGAACTTACCTAGGATCATAGGCATGATGGAAAACTGAGCTCCTGGGGCCATTATATTTCTGTATGGGATGGGGGATTTGTCAACCACATAGGATCTGCCCTGGGCTGGACCCCAGAGACTTGTCAGGCAGACTGCAGCAGGAAGCAGGCACCCACATCCGCTTTGCCTCCGTCATTGTGGGCCCATCCTGTAGTGCTCAATGGTGGTGAGACCTCCTCTTCAGAAGAGAGCCCCAGAGTGTGCTGCTGAGCCCCTGGCTGATCCCATCCCTAGGCTCCAACCCATGCAAGTAGGGCTCAGTTTCTGGATCTGTGCAATGGGTACACCATCCTTTGCCCTGCTGTCTCTGGGAGTAATATTTTTTAAGTAATAACATAAGAAGCACTCATATAGTAGATGTGCCATACTTTATTTTACACTTTTTTGTTGCCACAAAATATACATAACATAAAATTGATGATTGTAACCATTTCTGAGTGCCTGTAGAGTCCTCAGCAGTGACCGTGCCATCTTCTGTTCCCAGCATAGTGATTGGTCCTTAGCCACATTGCACAGCAGCCCCCCAGCAAGTGCATGTGTGTGTGTGTGTGTTGGTGTCTGTGTGTGTGTGTGTGTGTGTCTGTGTCTGTGTCTGTGAGATGGCTCATGTGAATAGCCATGCCAGGGGGCATGTGAGGCATTTTCCCATGGTTCTGATCTCAGACCATGGGTAGTGACATTGGGAGGCATTTCAGTTGCATGTCGCGCATCTGTATGTCCTCCCGTCCATTGTGTTTTTGAGTTTGACTTCCCTTTGTGATAATGTAGTTGAAGTTTTAAGTGCTTTTTTATAGAGTTTGAATCATCGATTTTTGTCAGATATGTAATAAGTATTTTCTGTGGACTGACTTCTTATTCTACTGATAGAGGCCTTGGAGGCATAGAAGATTTTGATTGGATGAAGTCTGTCTTATCTACTTTTTGTACTGTCTGTGCTTTCTGGTGTCATATACAAAAAATTCTTTACTAAATCCAATATAAGAAGATTTCCTTCATGAATCCTTAGATGATGGGGTGGTAGTGGGTTGAGTGTATTCACACACAACACACACACACACGCGCAGCACAAAAGTAATGGCAAAAACACACATGCAAATGATATCATCAGGTGCCTGTTAGTTAGGAAAAGACAATACACAATGGACCACCACAGCAATCATTTGTTCTTGCTCACCCATCTGTGGGTTGGATGCAGGGCCAGTTCATCTAGACTGGGCATGATGGAGCTTGATGCTGGGCCACACTTAGGTTCAGTCTGTTTCTTTTCCAGAGCTAGTGGGCTACTCAGGCTAAATGATATATGCTTTGTAGACAAACTCCTCTGTCCAGGATTCAGCTTCTGCTAGTGTGGAGACTGGCCAAATCAGGTCACATGACCAAACTAGAGGAAGTGGGTTTAAAAAAGTATAGTCTGCCCATTGTGAGCCTTCAGTATGGTGTAGATGCAGAATTTTTAGAGGAGTGAAGGGTTGGGATCAATAGTCTGACCTGATCCAGTGGTGGCTGAGGGAAGGACTGAGCCTGGTATATTTGGGGTTGAGCAGGGGTCACTGGGAAGCTGAACTATGCGGAAAGTGGTATTGACCAAGTTCATTGAAGGTATTTGTTAACTAAGTTGATCAACACTGACTTAATGCATGGAAATGGATCTGCCGAGATGGGAAAGCCAAAGACCAGAATCTTAGTGAACAAACACAATTACTTCATCTGTTAATGTGAAACCCACTTTCATAGCCAAGGTAGTTCATGAGAGGCAGTGGGCTCTGCTTGCAGGATGACGAGGGTCTTCCGGTAGAAGGAACCTTAGGTGATCTGTCCATTCCCATGTTGGGGTAGATGCTTGTATTAATGTAGGACGGATGGGAGGAACTGAGCTTCCTATCCAGCAGGGGCCCAGATGGCGTTATAGAAGGGGTGGGCCTGGGCCAGGGCCAGATATGCAGGGTGAAGCCAAAGGTGCTCCAAGGGGAGGGAGCAGCCCAGCCAAGGCCACAGGGGTACACAGGTGACTGGTGGTGGCCCGCGTCAGCAAGGTAGGTGCCCAGCCTGGCCAGGCTCTGCAGCCTACTAACAGTTGGGCTGAGGGGAGAGGAGGAAGCAGACCTGATGTTGAAGGTCAGGAGCCTCAGGTGCTTTTCTGGAACTGGAATAAAGAGCAAAGGCCCAGTGATGTTGTGATTGCGAGGAGCATAGCTTAGCACACGGTCTGTGAAGACAATAAAAGTCCTTATACCTAACTATGTGTGTAGATGTGGGAACTAGGCTCTCCACTGTGGCTGTCTTGTCAAAGTGGAATATTAAAAATAGCCCCATCAGAGCACTGGTTCAATCCTGTCTCCCAACATAGTGAGACTGTGCAATTGCTGAGAAGCATGAAATGGCCACCACCTCCAGGGAAAAGCTGAATAGAACAGGTGTGACGGCTTGTATACCTGTGGTCTCAGGTATTGGGAAGGCTGAGCTAGGAGTATCCCTCAAGTCTAGGAGCTCAAAGTCACCCTGGGCAATATAACCAAGACTCTGTCTCTAATCCATCCATCCGCCCCATCCATCGATCACTCATCCATCCGTTTTCCTTCCTTCCTTCCATATACCCGTCCATTCATTCACCCATCCTCTAACCATCCCTCCTTCATCCATCCATCCATCCCGCCATCCACCATCCATCCATCATCCGGGTGAGAATGTGAACACTATGGTGGGGTTTTTTTTTACTTTTTCATATTGGGGTGTATTTATATTTATATACGTGTGTGTAACAAATACCAGAGGCCAACTTCAGTTATTTCTCAGAGACTTATTTCCACTTTGGGTTTTTTGAGAAAGAGTCTCTCACTGGTCCTGGGACTCATTATTAGTGGCTTGGAAACTGGCCTGGCCGCAAAACCCTAGGGATGCTCCTTGCCTCCACACCTAAGCTTATTTTTTTTTTTTAATGTGGGTCCTGGGATTGAATTCATGTCTTCATGCTGCATGCAAGTAATTACGGACGCAAGCTATTTCTCTAGTCCGCATGTGCGATGTGTTTAAAAATATATTAGTAGTGGTGTGTATGGGGTGTGTTTTTGTGTGTGTATGATATACATGGTGTTGCAGCACACATATGGAAGTCAAAGGACAACTCTCTCTTTTTCTAATGGGATCCAGGATTGAGCTCAGGCTGTCAAGTATTTTTACCCTCTGAGCCATCTCATTGCCCCCCCACCTTTTTTTTTAAAGAGATGAGGGTCTGTGTCCCTCGCCAGGGGAAGTTGGGGCAGAAAGTGGCATTGGTTGGCAGAGAAGCTGGCTTACTGCTCGCTGCTTCGGCTTTTTGCATAGTGTGTTTTATCAGGGCCTGTAAGAAGAAATAATAAAATTTGTTTTGGCTAAATGGTTTTTTGAAAGAGGATAGGTAGACTCGTGGCCTTGCTTGGAAGATTCTAGGCTGCTGTGGCACCCTCCTCTGCAGTCTCGGGTCACTCCCTCCAGCCCTACCTGCTCCCTAGCTTCTGTAAAGTCACAGGAATGCTGCAAGGACAGTGCGGCCCGGGGCTGGCTATGTCCCTCCTTTCTGTCCCATTGGACCTAGACATTGTGAGGCTTTGAAGCATGATCGTTGGTGGCAGGCCGTGGCTTGCCCACGAGTGGCCTAACAGTGTAGTCAGCAGGCGCCTTGCATGTACGAGCCTCTCTGTGTGTGGTGACGGTGACTAATCCCTGCATTGTGTTTGATTCTGGCCCCGTGTGGCCATTCAAAGTTGAGTGCGTCTGATTTTATGGGAATTCATAACAGTTCAGACTAAATCGTAGCACCCTGCTGTGAAAATCTCTCCCTTGTGAGAAAGCAAAGCGCTGCTCAGAGTCCCCTCCTGCCCTTTCCTTCCCCCTGCTCGTTTGTCTTGTCCTCTGTTTGTGGAGATGAGGGACACTGCCTTTTGCTAGAAAGTTGTCCCCCCCTTCACTCCTGCCCAGGGAGAAGTAGGAGCTGGTGGTGGGGACCATGCCTGGGAGTGAGGCGCACTTTTCTGAAGAGAGAGCAAGATCAACTCTGTAGCAGTGAGGAGCATAGATCTCCAGTCTGGGAACTGGGCTGCAGTGGGCTGCTATGATGGTCTAAGGGGTCTGTGGGCATGTGGGAAAATCCCAACAGATGGGCAAGGAGTGTGGCTTCCCACAGCCTGTACAAAGGAGTGGAATGGGAGGGGGAACCTTCAGGCTCCGACCAAGGCCCCACCTGCGCAGTGAACATATTGAGAGAGTCAGAGTTCCAATCTCTATGTGTATTTGTGTAATGTGTGTATCATGTGTACAGCACAATGTCAGGTGGCCCTGGGTCGGATGAGCGGGCTTTAGGACCTTGCGGAACCACCCATCCCCTGGCCTGGCTCCAGGGCCCGGTGCCCAGTGCCCTGTGCAGCGCACCTCCCACTCACTACTCCGGGCACTCCAGCGCCGGACTCGAACTCGATGGACTGCGTGGAGCCTCCCTGCAGAAAGAGCCCCCACTCCTACATAGGCAGCTGTCTGGTTACGTTTTTGTCACTGTGAGCGACCAACACAGACTGAAAAAACTTAAAAAGAGGAAGAAGGGTTTATTCAGAGGATTTGGCCCTGCACACTTTTGGTTAGAAACGGCCTTGCAAAGTCAGAGTGGTGCGGAGCAAGCTTAGTCTTCCTTCTTGGCTGGCCAGAAAATAGAGCAGCACGTCCTCCCTGAAGTCCATTTTGAGCTCTAATCCCCTCTGTCCCCGCCCCCCCTCTTCCTTTCCCCTGTTTCTCCAGCATTTCCCCCGTTCTTCGTCTCGTTCAGAGCATAACCCCCAGTGATGAAGACACAGTCCCCTGCGCTTGTGACCCCTCCGCACATCTCTAGCGTGGCCTGGGGCCCAGCTCTGTCCAAGCCCGGCCAGCTGCCTGCCTAGCATTGTGACTTGATCATCCCCAGCTGGGGTCCAGCTCCCCAGACCCCTCCTGCTTGTTGGCCCTCGCCTCACAGGAGCTCCGCCACAGCCTGTCCTGTCCTGGGTGGAGGAATACCACCCTCCAAATGCTTGGGTTGGACCCATGATGCCCCTCTCTTCATAGCAGAGCCCTGAGCGCTCCAGCAGGAAGCCCTCTCTGCTCTTGCTTGGGAAAGGCCCACAGTCTGCCAGATGCCATGCCTGTCCCCTGCTGGGCACCTGCATTAGCTCTGGCCTGCATGACTGGTTTCCTCTACGCCAGCCTGTCGGCTTCCATCTGATCCTTACGCCTGTGCACATCTTCCACTTGGTAGCGTTGGTGCTGTTTTCAAAGCTAAGCCACTCTCATCCTTTGTTTACTCACAGCCAGCACTCCTGGAGGTGTCCACGATGGCTCTGTTACTACCTTACTCGTACCCCCCCCCCACATCTCCTGTATGCTCCCCACTGGGTACCCACTGGACCCTCATTTCTTAGACCAAGCACATTGGTACCTGAGGACTTGACTGTGCCTGAATGCTTTCCCCTCAGATATCCACCTCTCCTGTCTTCCACTTCTCCATGCATCCATGTCCCAGCGACCCTCAGCACATCCTTAACCTGCTCTTTCTTTTCCTCATCTTCCTCCTCCTCCTCCTCCTCCTCCTCCTCCTCCTCCTCCTCCTCCTGACAGTCCACCTTGGCTCATCTCTCCCATAGAGCACCAGTTTCTCCTAGCCAGAGTCCGCACTTGTTCTCTTCTGTATCCAAGTCTGACACAGTGCCTGGCACACAGTAACAGTACTATGCAGGACAGACATGCACAGTGCCCTCAGACCTGGCTTACTCTAGAAGTCTCTGCCTGAATCTCCCTAGCTCCTTGGGTTTGCTGTATGGAGCAGTGCTTTCTGTATGGGGGTGACTCCTCTGTGGGTACTGTAACTGTTCTATATGGGGGTGAATCTGTGGGTACTGTAACTGTTCTATATGGGGGTGAATCTGTGGGTACTGTAACTGTTCTGTATGGGGGTGACTCTGTGGGTACTGTAACTGTTCTATATGGGGGTGAATCTGTGGGTACTGTAACTGTTCTATATGGGGGTGAATCTGTGGGTACTGTAACTGTTCTATATGGGGGTGAATCTGTGGGTACTGTAACTGTTCTGTATGGGGGTGACTCTGTGGGTACTGTAACTGTTCTGTATGGGGGTGACTCTGTGGGTACTGTAACCATTCTATCTCTCAGAGCTTGCCTGGCCTCCCTCAGTCAGTGCCTGTGAGGTCGGCCATCTTTCCAGGATGATGACAGGAAGTGGGCCAGTGAGGGCAGGCTTGCTTACTTAAGTCAGGATGTGCAGTCAGTCAGCCCCTGATCCTGGCTGAGACAAAGGTGCTCACCTCTGGGGGATGGTGCAGGGATGTGGGATGGGTGGGGAGGGGAGGCATGGTCACAGCTGGTTGGGCACACATCTCAAGGGTCAGTGCCTGAGACGCCAGCAGACGGGGAGGGGAGGCAGAGCAGGACCCCATGGCCAGCCCAGCCGAGACCTTCCTCCTGGCCTCCCTGCTGGCCCTGACTTTGGATGTCGGCGTTCTCATCCAAGTCCACCTCACTGGCCTGTCCCAGTGGATGCAGAACCTTGTACAGGTCCTTCCGTTATCCCCCAGGGCACATGTGAGCTCAGCACAGCTGGGGACAGAGGCTGGGAGTGACCTTGCTGGCCATCAGACTGGAGTTTGACTCCAGACCTGATCACCTTTGAACTGGTATTTATTACCAAGTTATGTAACCTCTCTGAGCCCAGAATATAGAGTGCCAGGCATACAACACACACCAAACAAACATCAGCATCATCAATATGGGCATCTGAGCAGCTCCCCTCGGACCCCCTCTCTGCTCACGGCCCTAGGCAGTGGCAGTCTATACCTCTTCTCTGACACCTCACACATGTCTGCAGCTATTCTCTGGCCCCTGTTTGCTCACAGGGCTTGGTTCAAGGTTGGCAGGGGCAGAGGCACTGAGAACTGGCGGCCAGATGGTCTTGGAGCCTGGCTGTGTGTCTCTTTGGCAGTAGGGATACTTGAGAGGTTTCTGTAACGTTTCCTGTGTATGTGAGCGGTCTCTGAGCCAGGCACCTGGAAGATTTGGGGGACAGCCACTGTGACACTATGCGTATAGCTTTCCGGCAGGTCATAGGCCTAGGCAAGAACCCCAGCATGGAAGGTGTATCTGTTTCCTGATCCTGTAGGGAGAATTGAGGGGTGCCTAGGCCAAATCCCAGTGTGGGAACTGACAGCCTACAGTGGAGGAAGCCACCGGCCTAGGCTGGGTGGGAGTGGGGAGGGACAGGAAGCTGGGGAACAGCTGTAGCTCAGGGCACTGCAAGGTTAGGCTCTCATGGGGGGGGGGGGGCCCTGCCACTTTGCAGCAGGCAAAGGCGATGCCTATTAAGATCTAAGCTGGACTCTCAGCCTCTGCACACTGCCTGTGGCCTCTCTGATCTGCTGGTCTCGTATTCCTTTCCACTGCCAAAGGGTCAGAGGAAGAACAAGATCTGAGACCCCAGGGACAGCCCAGGACCAGGATGGACCAGTTCTGGCTCAGCCACTTGGCTTTACCTCTTGGAAGTTGTACCATGCATGGATGGGGTCTGGTCCATCACCTCCCGCTAGGGATGGAGGGCGGAGAATGGAGTGACTGTTCTCCCTCATGCCTGGATGTGGCCTGCAAAGTGGGGGTTTATGAGGGGCCTGGATGGCCTCTGAAAAGAAGGGGATGGGCAGGCATTTACAGTGAAAGGTTGGGGCCCAGAGTGCTGAAGTAACCCTGAGCTGGCCCTGCAGGAAAAAGGAGGCATCCAGGAAGGCATGCGAGCTGCGCAGGGTGCTCCCACGGGGCAGGTTCTTCCCCGGGAGTGTCTACTCTATGGAGCTGAGCACAGTGTGTGCTGCTCTGGGGATGGTGGCCCTTTTCTGTAAGGAACCCAGCTGGCCGTGGTGGTACACACCTGTCAACACTAACTCAGCCCTGGGAGTAGAAGACAGGATTATGAGTTCGAGACCAGTCAGGCTATTGAGCAAGACTGCCTCAAAGGAACAACACAAAACAGGGCTGGGGAGATGCTCAGAATTTTGCCATGCAAGCACGAGGCTCTGAGTTTGGATCCCTGGCATCCATGTCAGGGCTGGGTCTGGCGTTATGCATCTGCAATCCTTGCACTGGAGGGTGGGTGGGGAAGGAAAGGGAGAATCCTGGCAGCTGTTGGCCAGTCAGCTAGCCAAACAGTGAGCTCCAGTTTTTAGTGAGAGCACCTGCTTGTCCCTCAAAAGATAAAGTGCAACTGGAGAGATGGCTCAGCGGAGTTAGAAGCACTGGTTGCTCTTGCAGAGACCTGGGTTAGAGTCCCAGCACTAGCAAAAATGGTGGCTTGCAACTGTCCATAACTCCGGTTCCAGGAGAATTCCAATGCCTCTTCTGACCCCTGTGGATATTTGCATGACACAGGTGCATTTACACACATGCAGACAATAATTCACACAGATAAAAAAATAAATAAAAATATTGGTAAAAGATAAGTGGAGAGCAGTTAAGAAAGACACCTGATTTTGACCTCTGGCCTCCATGTGTGCGCACATGGGTGAGTACACGTGCACGCACACACATAGACCAACTTAAAAAAACACACAAAACAACAAAGAAGAAAAACACACGGAGGCCCTGGCTGTGGTGGGGTCTTTTAATGAACGATCCGTCTCTTCCTTCCTCCCTTGCCTCTCAGCACAAACTTCCTGCGTCCCAGAAGCATGGTGTGCATTCCCCAGCTATTTCTGGGTGATGTTTCTAGCAGATGTTTAATTCTCATAACATCTGGTTTGTCGAGGCAGAGGGCTGGAGAGACTTTTTTTTCTAAAGACACTCCTCACCAACGAGGTGGTGTGTCAGATTGTCACTTATTGCTCGTGCCCATCGGTTTATTTTTCTCCAACATGTAAATCAGGGATAATGTGTGCGATGCTGGCTGGAGTCTTTGTGGGATCTGATAGGATAACGTCATATAACAGATGGAAAGTGGTTCATACATTTAGAAAAAGGCATCTCGCTCATCCTCACTGGTAGTTAGGGAAATGCAAAATGAAGGCAACTATGTGTGCCGTTTTTTCAACAGGCCCGATGCGCCAATTTAAAGAGAGATTTGTTTTGCAGTGGGCACCTGGTCCCCTGCCACACACCAGGGAGAGGGGACCTGGGAGTGCAGCCACCAGTCCCAGAAGTAAGATAGGACATCTAATGAAAGCTACATACATGCTTAGGGTTTTATATTTAATTTACCCAGGGGGGGGCTGGCAAGTGTCCAGGCTGGGGGAACCAAACTGGAAGAGCCAGGTCATGACACAGTCACACAGAGTGGACCTAGCCACTGAAGCTTCCCTCTAGTGACAGGAATCTGTTCTATCAGAAGGGGCAGACAGCTCTCTTTATTATGGGATAACCGTACCACAAACTATTTTTACTTCCTAAACAAAAGGAAGCAGTTCTAAGTCATATGGACCTGGAAAGTCATCTGTGAATGTCGGGACATGAGAGAAAATGAATAAATTAAAACATTTTTGGATTTTGTTTTTTTTTAATAATGTGTATGTAAGCTGGTCTGTCTGTGAGCACGGGCTTATGAGTGCAAGGTGCCTGGAAGCCCGAAGAGGGAGTCTGATCCTCTGGAGCTGGAGTTACAGGGTTGTGAGTTACGGTAGGGGCCCTTAGTGACCTGAACTCAGTTCCTCGACAAGAGCAGTGTGTGCTCTTAACTGCTGCGCCATCCCTCAGTAGAGCTGGAGATGGAACCCAGGCCTTAACATATGCTAGGCAGGTGCTATACCACTGAACCACACCCTGCCCCTCACTGAAGAATTCTAGTCAGGCTCTTTATTCCTGAGCCACGCCCCTAGCTCTTCACTGGCAGACTCTAAGCCAGGGGCTCTGCCACTGAGTCACATACCCAGCCCCTCACTGTATTCTAGGCAGGTATTCTACCACAGAGCCATATGCCCNACATTATTTTATTTTCTACTTACCCACATCCATTCAAACCAGTATTAAAACAATAATGTGGATTTTTTTAATGTGTGAGGGAGTTATTTTTTCAGGGTTCCTAGCCCAGGAGGTTTGAATAGAAGAGACTTTTCCTTAAGCCTGGCTGGTGTACTCTAATTGGCCTAATCAGAAAAACACATTCCCCTTAATTGGCTCTAAGCCAGCAAGGTACAAAAAGACTATTGTTAGATTTTTCTGGAACCTGTAGGAGTTATTCTTCTTATATTTGAGCTTGGGAAAATGTGCTGTTGTAGCTGATGTGCCTGTCTTGCTTCAATTTATGATCTGAGGATGAAGCTAACCCTCACCTGGGGAACAAACCCACAGAGCAGGAAAAATGTAAAGACTGCTGAAATCAACTCAGCCCCTGAATCTGCCTCCTCCTCCCCAGACTCAGCATCCCCATTACAAAAAAAATTTTTGGATTCTCTAAGCCAATGTGAGCTGTGCTTTTGGTGTTTTCCACTGGATGGATGTTGACTGATGAGCCTTGCTAACTCTGCCAGGCAGAAGGGAAGACTCTCATCTCCACATCGTCAAAACACTTTGTGGATAGCACAATTAGGTCTTTAGCAAATGGTTTATAGTTAGTTATGTGAGTCTGCATGCCTCTGGAGGGTATTCAATATGGCTAATTCCTTTTTATATCTCCCAAGCTTTAAGCACATTGCCCGGCACATGGTAGGTGCCCAATGAGGGCTTGTTCAATTAACTACCCAGTTTACTGCTCTGCCTCTGTTAACTTCAAATTGGTTTCCCTCTCTGAGTTTACAAGCTTCAACTCCCATGAAATGAGAGCAGCACGTATCTGTGCAAAGTTTTAATGATTAAAATAATTAAGAGGCAATAGAGCTGCAGTATCTCCAGAACTTCCTCAAAGGTGAACCCAGTCCAGTGCTGTTGGCTAATTACTATCAAAGGCAAACCAAACGACAGAAATTGCCAATTGTTTGCCAAGAAATGTCACCCTCGTCCCTAAAGCATATTTTTCCAGGCTTATGTTATTTCAACCCTTCTACAGGCACTAGAGACCTTTGAAAAATGAAGTATGAGTATTCTATTGATAAAAAGATAACCTTTAAGGGATTTTGGAAGAGAAGAAATAGTAGTCCCCAAGAGAGCTTTCTGGAGCCTTGTAAAAACGCTATCGGTTGAATTATTGCAATATTTCTACTCGTTTCAGAAAATCCGCCCCTGCCAGGATTGAAAAATACCAGCCAATTAGCCTTCCCGACAGCACAAGCACTTTCATTAGTCCTCAGATGTTTGCTGAATCCCTGACTTGCACACACACTGAGAGGAAGGCTCTTCCATGGCTCCCGCACAAATGTAACCGATAGACCAAACACCTACTGTTGGCTCCAGATGTGTGCAAAATCTGGATGTGTGAGCTCACTCTTACAGCCCCTGTATTTGCGTCTTATCACAGTTTTCACAGTAATCTATTTTTACAACAAATGGAAGGAAAGGCCCTTTTAGACCAAGAGACTTCATTGATCGTTCCTTCCGCTGAGCCAATGGCCTAAGTCCACCCACACTGCATCTGGCTTTCCCTGAGGCATGAACACATTTGCCACCAGTTGGCCTCAGTGATGCTTTTTTCCATTAGCGAACACTGCTCCTGAAAGTCACCTTGAAGGTGTCATATAGGTAGAAGAGATGAAGCGGCGTGCAGGGGACTTGGGGTGAACAGAACGTCCCTTCCCTGGGGCTCCTGGATGCTGTGGCCTGTAAAAACATATCTTCTATTCCTCTGGGCTCATGGGCTTGTTAAGGAAAAAAAGAAATATGTGCAGGTAGTTCAAGAATGCAGAGGACCTAAAGTTTGGTTCCCAGCTCCCACATGATTTCTAACTGTCTGTATCTCCCATTCCAGGGGATCTGACACTCTCTTCTGGCCTCAGTGGGCATTATATTCAGGGACTGCTTACATATAAGGAGGCAACACACTCACACACATACAACTTTGTAAGTAAAGTTATTTTTTTTAAGTAGTTGGCAGTTCTATGGCAAGATCACAGTGTCATGTTTACTTTTGGGTGTGAAAGCATGCTACCCTCTGTAATCCTGACACAGACAATCCTTATGCAGGGTAAGTTTCTCACTCATGTATACAAGGTAAGATGTCATCCCAAAGTTTGGGGTTTCAGCATTTGTAGGAGCAAGAGAAGATGAAGAAATCCATATGCACCTGTGCAGAACTTCTTGGTTACATGACCTATGCAGTCACACTTGTCCCAAGCTCAGTGTGAACGTTCATTCTCCATGATCTCTGTCCTAAAATGCTTAATATTTTTGGACAAAGGACTCATATTTTCATTTTGTATTGGGTCTCACAAATTATGTGGCTTTTCTTACGGGTAATTGTGGCTGGATGGATAGGAATATAAATAGATGGATGGAATAGAATAAGAGATAGAAGATGATAGATAGCAGATGGATAGATGATAGATGGATAGATATATAGGTAATAGAAAGAGACAAACACAGAAGTGACGATAAGACAGACAGGTGATGGATTTAGGATAAGACAGATGACACATACCAGATGATTGATAGGTAGAGATAGGATGAGAATGGTGATGGTGGTGGTGGTGGTGATGATGATAATGATGCTGGTGATGATGGTGATGATGATGATGATGATGATGATGATGGTGATGATGATGATGATGATGGTGCTGGTGATGGTGATGATGATGGTGATTGTATTAGTCACTTTTCTGTTGCTGTGATAAAACACCAGACCAAGGAACTTATAAAAGGAAGAGTTTATTTGAGCTTACGATTGGCGGTTCCAGGGAATTAGAGTCCATTGTGGTGGGAGGCGTGGTGGCTGGATCTGGAGCAGCAAACCAAGGGTCACATCTCGAAAAGAGTACAGGAAGCAGAGAGGAAGCAACTGTAGAGCATGAGGCTTGTTAAGCTCACTAAGCCTTTGCCCCCAGTGACACACTTCCTGAAGCATGGCCACACACCCCAGGACCTCCAAAAACAGCGCCACCAACTGGAGACA
>VZQC01014779.1:203666-215461 GCA_009823505.1 Rhizomys pruinosus | reverse complement strand
ATATGAGTCCTGGGCCATCCCCAGGGGGATCCCACTATAGGAATCTTCCATGGGGTTGGTAGAGCTTGGTGCGTGATTATCCTGCCCCTTTCCCATGTTGTCTCTTCTTCGAGTTCCTGGCATATGGGCTTCTCCTTGCCTGTATTCCAATGTGAGTCCCAAATGCCTCTTCACTGTGTTGAAGGCTTGCTTTGCTTGCCTCCTTCAATTGCCTTCGTAATCCCAGTTGGGGGGGGTGCTCTTTAGCCCGCGCCCCAGTACCTGCACTTCAGCTGGTCTCAGGAGATCTCAGATCTCAAGACTCATACAACCCTGCCTTTTATACTAGCTGGGAGGATAACTCTGCCCCCACAGCCACAAAAGCCAATTAAGGCAAAGACAACTGGATTAACGGATTAACTAGATTGAGGCAATCAACAGTCAGCCTTGCTGAAGCACCCAGTTCCTACCTACCTCCCTGTGCTTGCTTCAGCTGGTCTCTGGAGAGCTCCCTGAGTTTTCCATTTCCTTCGTCATTGCAGCCAGTTTTCTTCAGTATTTCTATCTCTTTCGTGAATTCAGTCAGAAATTTATCCCTATCTTCTTTTAGTTCTTTGATTTGTTTGTTTGCATGATCTTTAAATTCCTTGAATTCTTTGATCATGTTTATGATAGTTCTTTTAAATTCTGTGTCCTGGGTTATGTCTAGAGGGTCCACATTGTCGAACTCTTCAACAAGACTGGTAGTATTTAGTGGAGAATATTATTTGGGTTTTTCATATTATTGTTTTTTGTTGTTGTTGTTGTTGTTGTTGTGATTTTGGCATGTGGATTTCTTTTGTTGTTTGTGATTCTGGTATGAAACTCAAATGTTCCTCTGTTGAATTGAAGACTGACTTTGCTTATATTCTTGACCTGTCTTGGTTGTCTTCTTACTAGGTATGAAAGGCTGGTTGGTCTAGGCTTCAGGTTTTCACTTCTGATTTTGTATTAGAGGGACCAGCTAGTTCTCATCCAGCCCAAGTTGAATATCTTTTAGGCAGGTTGATACCCATAGGACCCCTGTACCACATCGAGGCCAGCTTCAGGCTGAATTTGGGTTCAAGGGCAGAGGAGTCTAGCCTGGAGCATCGAGAGGGGCTTCAGATATTCCTGAGGTAAGGGGTAGGGGATTTGGAAAAGTGCAAGCAACTCAGGGCTTTCACCACCACACAGAGGCCAACTTCAGGCACTCACAAGCAGACTAGAACCCACAGGACCTTGTACCACATGGAGGCCAGATTCAGGCTCTCTAAGGTGGACTGGAAAATGTTTAGTTTTTCTAGTTCTTTATGTTCTAGGCACTTCAGATGTACAGCTTGCAAAGGTTCCCTCCCCTCATTTTGTAGGCTGTCTCTTCAGTTGAATAACAGTTTCCTTTGCAGTATAGACTGGACACTCATTTGATCAACTTGATTGAACAAACAACCTGTCACCCCCCACTGAATGGTGGGACTGTGGGGGTTTGGGCACAACAGTCTGTAGATTGGTTTTGCACGAAGGATGCTTATACTCATGGATTATCACTTATAGCTAAAAAATGAAGAAAAAACCACCTGAAAGAGCCTTCAGACAGTTATGGCAGAATACAGTGATCTGGGATTGGGTGGTGGGTGGGGGGGAAAGGGGAAAGGGGGAAAGGGAAATATGCCTGATCTGAATTGGAAAATGATGTACGAAATGCACAAACCATCAATAAAAATTAAATTAAAAAAAAGAATCTTTTTAATATCGTAAGCTCCCACTTTTAATTTGTTGGATTTATTTATTTTATATTGCCCACATGTATATAAGTGTACCCATGCTGTTCAAAACTCTCAGGGTCCAGAAAAGGGCATCAGATCTCCTGGAACTGGAATTATGGATGGATGTTAGCTGCCATGTGAGTACTGAGAGTTGAACCTGGGTTCTTTACAATGGCAGCCAGTGCTTTTAACTGCTGAGCCTCAGTTTGCAAGTATTTTATCGAGAATATTTATATGTATATTCATCATGGAAATTGGCCTATAATTCTCATTTTTTGTTGAGTCTTTATCTGGTTTTGGTGTCAGGGTAATAGAGCCTTCATGAAAACAGTTTTGAAGCCTTCCTTCTCCATTTTCCAGAATAATTTGAGAAGTGCAGATATTAGTTCTTCTTTGAAGGACTGGTAGAATTCTGTACTGAATCTGTATGGTCATAAACCTTTTGTTGTTGGGAGAGTTTTAATTATCTTTTCTATCTTGTTGTTTGCTATGGATATCTTTAAATTATTTACTTTATCTTGGTTTAACTTTGGTAGGTCATATGCATCTATAAATTTGGCTATTTATTTCAGATTTTCCAATTCCATAGAATATAAAAATTAAAAATACGTCTTTCTGGTTCCCTGAATTTCCTCAGTGTCTACTATAATGTCTCACTTCTCATCTTCTATTTTATTAATTTGGGTCATTTCTCTCTCTCTTGGCTAATTAGCTAAGAGTGTGTTAATTTTGTTAATCTCAAAGAATCAACTCTTTGTTCATTGATTCTTTGTATTGATTTTTCATTTCTAATTTCATTAATTTCTGCTTTTTGTTATTTCTCCCCATATGCTGCTTTTGAGATTGATTTATTTTTGTTTTACCAGCGTTATCAGGTTTATCATCCATTTATTTATTTATTAGAGAGAGAGCCCTCTGATTTTTTAATGTAGGTGTTTAGTTAGAGCCATAAACTTCCCTGTTAGGATTGCCTTGGTTATGTCCTATAGATTTTGGTCTGTTTTGTTTTCATTTTCATTTAATACTAAGAATTAAAAAAATTTCATCCTTGATTTCTTCAATGACTCATTCATCATTCAATATAGTGTTGTTTAATCTCCATAAACTTGTAATTTTCTGTAGTTTCTCTTGCTGTTGATTCTTAACTTTAACCCTTTGTGATCTGATAGAATACAGGATGTTGTTGCAATTTTTGTATATTTGTTGAGACTTGTTTTGTGTCCCAATGCATAATATATTTTAGATAAAGTACCTTAGGATGCTGAGAAGAATACATATTCTTTTGTGTATATATTAGACATGTTCTATGTCTGTTAAGTCCATTTGATCCATTTGTCATTTAATTCCAATGTTTTTTCATTTTTTTATCCAGTTGCTCCATCTGATGGAAAGAATGAAGTATTGAAATCACCCACTATTAATGAATTGGTGCAAACCTGTGTTTTAAATCTAGTAGTACTTGCTTTATTAAGTTAGATGAGCCTGTGTTTGGTGCATATATGGTTTGAAATCTCATCTTTTCCTTTGATGGTTTATTCCCTCAATCATTTTGTTGTCCTCTTTATCTCCTCTAAGTAGATTTGGTTTAAAATCTATTTTGTCAGATATTCAAATAGCAACACATGTTATTTTTTCCTGGTTCTAGTTGCATAGAATAACGTTTTCCATCCTTTGACCTGAAGATGGTATTTATCTTTATTTTTGATAGCAAGAAAAGGTAGGAAGGATTCTGTTTTGTGATTCAATCTGCTAGTCTTTGGCTTTTGATGTGGGAATAGAGGCAATTAATATTTAGGGTTATTTTGAAGTATCTATGGTTTATGTTGTTTTGTTGATCTCATGGTGTTTGGGAATTTATTAGTCATCTTTTGTTAGTATCTTAACATCTATTTTAATTTCACTTCTAATTGCTATGATAAAATACTCTAACAAAAAGAAACAGGAAGAAAGATTTATTCAGCTTGTAATTTGGGGTGCAGTCCTTCATAGTAGGGAATTCACAGTGGCAGGAGCTTGAAGCAGGTAGTTACATCGTATCAACAGTCAAGAACAGCTGGGTATGGTGGTTGACATCTTGAATCCTAGCCCTCAGGAGGCAGAGGAAGGAGGATCTCTGTGAGTTCACTGGTCTACATATCAAGTTACAGGGCAACTAGTGTTGCATAGAAAGACCCTGTCTTAAAACAAAAACAAGGGGCTGGAGAGATGGGTCCGTGGTTAAGAACAATGGCTACCTAGGTTCAATTCCCAGCACCCACATGATGGCTTAAAATTGTCTGTGACTCCAGTTCCAGGGGATTCAATGCTCTCTTCCAACCTCCATGGCCATTGCATGGCTTAGGTGTGCTTATATACATGCAGGCAATATACTCATACACCTAAAATATTTTTAAAAGAATGCAACAGTTTCAAGATTTGGGAGGGGTGGTTCTGGGGTATGATGTCATCTAAGAAGATTAATTGCTACTACAGTAATGTGTTTGAAATGTTTTTACTTCACAGAAATTCACAGCATTCACTGTGGCCTTGATGTGTAGTCTCTGTTTGTCTTAGCAACCAGCTGCTCTCTTTGCTCAGTAGAAACAATCCATTGGAAGGATATGGCCACATGTGGATCATCACCTGCTTGACTACTCTTGCAATAAGGAATCTTTCTCTCCCTTGAAGAGGAACACGCTCTCCCCAGATACCTTTTGGTTCCAGCAGCAACATCCACGCTGTGGGTATTTTCACTGCCTCCCTCCACTCTACAGACTGCATGATCATGTGAGCTATTTCCTTAACCACTGCCTGTCTGTCAAAGCCTTCCTTTATTTGGCTCCTCTCCCTAATCCAAGTTCATTTCCTGTGACTTCCCATCTGCTCAGTGTTGTGGCTCCACCAGTGACTGCAAGCTACATTCTGCTGAGAATTCTGCCTTCCGTTGTCTGGCCTGATTGTTTCTTGCCTTCCAAATCCGGCTCCCTTTCCACACAAAGAGAAAGGAAAAAATAAAGGGCAAAATGAGGTTATTAAAGTGAGAAACACAAGAAGCCAGCATGGGAAGGGAGGGATTCATGTCAGGTGCCGATTCTGATAATTCCAAATTAATCAGTTGCAGCTACCAGGAACATTAACAAAATCATTAGTTTATGTTGACAATTTCATCTAGGCACAGTCAGGTCACAGTCATCTCTCCACTCCCCATGCTCCTCTCACCAGCTTCCCATCCCTCTTTCAGGTCCTTTACTTTTTTTTTCCGCTTTGTGACCTACTGGGTTTAACCAGACGGGGTGGGACTCTACACAGGAGCATGAGGCCTCACAGTGGCCTTCAAACGCTTTAGCGTCCACGGGCCATCTATAAATGAATGCTTACTGTCAGTCTTGTGCAGGCAACCAAAGCTGCTATGACTTCATGAGTACCATGGCTGTGTTGTGCTCCTGTCATTTGGTGCTTCCATTCTTTCCTCCTCCTTTTCCATGGTGATCCCCAAGCCTTGTTGATATGGGTGTTCCGTGTAATGCTGAGCACTCAATAGCCACTAGTCTCTGCATTAACCAGTTTGCTGAAAAGAGAAGCTTCTTTGACCAAGTCTGAGGATAACATTATTCTAAGGGTCTAAACATAAATATTTAAGAGGCATTTTGACAACATGTGTATTTAGCAAAACAGAAGTATTAAGATCACCAGGAGTGCCCATGACTTCCCTAGCCATGGGTCTTTGACCAGGTACACAGTACTGGGTATGGACTCTGTCCACACAGGTGAGTCAAGTTGACAACTGAAGCTACCCAAGGTTACTTTTATATGTTCTTCATAATACCTGTATAAGCAAGGTATTATATAGGTATTGTGGTGGTTAGAATGAGTGTCCCCCATAGGCTTTAAGTATTCAGACATTTGTCTCCACTGTTTTTGGGGGTCTTAGAAGGTGTGGCCGTGCTAGAGGAAGTATGTCACTGGGGGCAGGCTTAGTAAGTTTAACAAGCCTCGTGGTCTCCAGTCACCCTCTCTCTGCTTCCTGTGCTCTTTGCGAGATGTGACCCTTGGCTTGCTGCTCCAGCCGCCATGCCTCCCGCCACAATGGACTCTAATTCCCTGGAACTGTCAATCGTAAGCTCAAATAAACTTCCTTTTATAGGTTCCTTGGTCATGGTGTTTTATCACAGAAACAGAAAAGTGATTAATACAGTTATTTGGTACCGAGAGTGGGGTGTTGGCTGTGAAGAACCTGACCATGCGGATGTTTGGAGAAATGTGGAAGACTTTGGAACTTTGGGCTAGAAAAGCTGTTGACTACTATAAGCAGAGCTTAACAGGCCATTCTAGTAGAAGTCTGGAAGAAAGCATTGCTGCAAAAAATGTAGTTCCAGAGGAAAATAAAGACTTAGGCAGCAACTGGGCTATTTTGATAAGGAGTCTGGCAGCAGTTTTCCCACAGCCCAAATGCCTGATGCTAAATTGAAAAAGCAATGGACTAATGGTCTTTGGTGGAGGGTATTTCAAGACAGCCTAATGTAGAAATGGTGGCGTGGCTTTTAATGGTGAATATTATACAGATTACAGTGAAAAACAGCAAATAGGGCAGAAGGAAATGCAGAATGTACAGTTTGGACCTGAAAAGTACACTAGGAAGATTAAAGGTGTGGCCAAGGCATGTGAAGGAGAGACTCCCTTTCATAAGGAGACTAAAGTGATTAAGGAGAGGCCTGGAGATATATAGTAAACAAAAGAATCAGTACCTTCAGGGCAAGACCACAAAAAGCTAATCCTCCAACAAGTCCAGGGCAGAGAAAAATTGCAAATGTGGTTAAAGTAGGAGAGAGTCCATTCCAAACTTGCAGCCAGATTCGGCAATTTCATTCACGTGGTGCTGGCTTTAGAGGCATGAAGTTTGCAAGAGTGAAGGGGTCATCAGTTCTTCCTCCACGGTTTCAGAGAGCCACAGAGGCCAGGCAGAGTGCAGCAGGGGCGTCCCTGAATAAAGAAGGCCCTGATAGGCCATTGCGTGAAGCTGTGAACGTGAAGCCTGGTTGGCAGCAGAGACCCCAAGAAGATATTCGAGATGCCAGACCTGTGAGATATTTGCCAAGGAGAGCTGCATATAGGGAGTGGTACCCACCTAAGAAAGAGATGTATATTGCAAGCAAAGCTGGAAGAGCTGAGCCATCTAAGCCCTTTGGAAGTCAAGTCCCAGAAGTTGCATGTGGAGCTACTGGACTTGGTGTTTGCCCTGCTGGTTTTCGGTCTTGTTTTGGTCCAGTATTTCCTCACTATGCCTCTATTCCTCCCTTTTGGAATGGGAATGTGTATTCAGTTCCACTGTATGTTGGGAGTATGTAATTTGTCTTTTGATTTTACAGGAGCTTACAGTTAAGAGATTGGCCTGAGTCTCAGAAGAGACTTTGGACTGTAGACTTTTGAATGACATTGAAACTGGTAAAGACTATGGGGACTTTTAAGGTTGGACTAAATGCATTTTGCATTTTATATGGTCAGGAGCCTATGGGGGCCAGGCAGTGGAATGTGGTGGTTTGAATGAGTGTCCCCCATAGGCTGTAAGTATTCAGACATTTGTCTCCAGTTGGTGGCACTGTTTTCGGAGGTCTTAGGTGTGGCCGTGCTAGAGGAAGTATGTCACTGGGGGCAGGCTTAGTGAGTTTAACAAGCCTCGTGGTCTCCAGTCAACCTCTCTCTGCTTCCTGTGCTCTTTGAGAGATGTGACCCTCGGCTTACAGGACCACTGGATGGCTATGTGGCTATGTGCAAGTCCAAAACACCACGGCAATCATGCACCACCAAACTGCAAAACAGAATCTGTCTCATGGATGAGTGAGTTGGTAGAGGGGTCCTCAGCATCCCCTGCCATTCATGGCCTAGTGTCTGAGACTGGGGTCCCTGTAAGTAATTTGGGGGATCCTCATTTGGAACCTGAGCACTTCTCAATAGCACACTACTCTGCATGGGAGGTACAGTAAGCTCTTGTAGATGATCTGTGCTTTGTGAGGGCTCATGAACAGTCAAACTATGCAGAGAGACATATCTTAGACCAAGATAATTAAGCTTTTCTGCAAAAGGCCAAACAATAAGTGTTTCTAGCTTGGGGGCCACCCATCTCACTCCTGTTGTGTTTCTAGCTTGGGAGCTGCACACCTCACTCCTGTTGTTGTGTTTCTTGCTTGGGGGCCACACGTCTCACTCCTGTTGTTGTGTTTCTGGCTTGGGGGCTGCACGTCTCACTCCTGTTGTTGTGTTTCTAGCTTGGGGGCCACACGTCTCACTCCTGTTGTTGTGTTTCTAGCTTGGTTGCCGCACATCTCACTCCTGTTGTTGTGTTTCTAGCTTGGGGGCCACACATCTCACTCCTATTGTTGTGTTTCTAGCTTAGGGGCCTCACGTCTCCTGTTGTTGTGTTTCTAGCTTGGGGGCCACACACCTCACTCCTGTTGTTATGTTTCTAGCTTGGGGACTGCACACCTCACTCCTGTTGTGTTTCTAGCTTGGGGGCCGCACGTCTCACTCCTGTTGTTGTGTTTCTAGCTTGGGGACTGCAAGTCTCACTCCTGTTGTGTTTCTTGCTTGGGGGCTGCATGTCTCACTCCTGTTGTGTTTCTAGCTTGGGGGCTGCATGTCTCACTCCTGTTGTGTTTGTAGCTTGGGAGCCACATGTCTCACTCATATTGTTGTGTTTCTAGCTTGGGGGCTGCACATCTCACTCCTGTTGTTGTGTTTCTAGCTTGGGGGCCTGTGATGGTTAATTCTAGGTGTCAACTTGACTGGACTAAGGAAAAAATAAGAGAAAAAGGGTCTTCTGATTGGACCACCTCAACCCAGATAGCTCACCCAAAATATGGGTGTTACCTTCTTCCGGCAGGCAGTATTTAAGGCCACGGCAGAGGGAGCTGGTCCCTTTTCTCCTGCGGCTTGCCTCTCTCATCTGGTGAGTTTGTCTTGCTGCTGTGATCAACCCTTCAAATCTCAGCGTGTACTGAGACATCCAGCCTTGCGGACTGAGTAGTTCCCTGGATTCTTGGCCTTTCCAGTGTGGTGCAGCTACTGTTGGACTCCTTGAACTCTGTCACGTGAGCAAATCAATAAATTGTATATAGCTATATATTCATTCTGTTGCTTCTGTTTCTTTAGAGAACCCTGACTAATAACATATTTTGGTACCAGGAGTGGTTCTCAACAGGCCACTTTCTATGGTTGGGGTTGTCATTTTGGACTCTAGTCATGTTGTTTCCCTTCATGAGTTTACAGCTTTCCCAGTGAACCATCTTATTGCCTACTAACAAAGCACAAGCAATTGGATGTAAACAGGCATTTAAACAGTACGTAATTATTATGTCAAAATAAGCTGTGAGCATAGACACAGAATGCGTGGAGGGTATGCTAATCCGCAACTGTGGTTTGGCTCTCTATATAAAGGGTGACAAATTCTTATTGTAGCTTATAACATGTCCTAACCACTATAGGACATAAGCTTGTGGCACCCACTGTGAGTTATTCCTCCAAGGAAGAGCAGTTAATAGCCAATTAGATTTAGGATATTATTATATATAGTATTATATATATATATATAGAAGATTGCTGCCACTGTTTGCACAGTATTTCCAGTCTGGTTAGGTGTAGCTGATGCTGATGTAGGAGTCTTGCTTGTCTCAGGGAGAACCAAACATTTTTTCTTTGTGTTTGCTTTAGTGGCCGTTGGTACGCTCTCTGGCATTTCCAAAGGCCAGTTGGGTATGCTAGCAAAGTTGACGTCTCAATATCGTTTTTCAATGCTCACACCCTGTCTTCGACAACAGGGACTTTTTCTTTGCATATATCCCACTTACAGTCAAAAGGCCTTTATAATTTGGGGAGGGGGGTGCGGGTTTGCCTAACTAAACTGCCTAATCTCGCGAGCAGACCCTCCCACTACCAATTCCACCTCCTCGGCAGCACTAATACCTTGCTGATGATCAATCTTTCCTGTCTTCTATCTTTTGCTTCCTTCCACCTCTTATACACCCTTTACTATTTAATTGGGCTCTCGGTAGAGAAATGACACACAGCCGTTCAATCCCACGTCCTATGGCCTATCCATCACATTTAAAAAAGGGTCTTCTAACCTACCTGTGTTTTATAGGAACTTACCACTGTAACAAATTGGTTCTAATTTACAGTTAGGGAGGGTTTCATTANGACTGTTTTCTTCTCACCCACTTGTGCCCCTTTCCCAAAGCCCAGGGAACAAACTGTGGAAGAGGAGGTGTGGTAGAATGTAAGGGCTGTGGAGAGATAGGGGTGAATCATGAGACTACAGGAATATAGTCTGGACTCCTGATTGATCAACATGCCTGTGCATACAAGCTTCTCCAACTGCTTATGGAAACCTTGGGTTGTTCAAAATTTGGACATAGATACTAGCAAAATGCACCAGTTATCCAATTGTATGACAAACTGTGTATCATCAATGTTATCTGCAAACAACTGTGTAATTATATGAAGAATCCCTTAAAAATAAAAAATAAAAAGATCAGAAAAAAAATTCCCAATGCCGTATCATAGTTAAAATGGTAGACGCCCAAAACAAAGACAAAATTCCGAAAGCAACAAGAGAAAAACAAGTTACATATAAGGTGAAACCCATCCGACTTACAACTGATTTCTCAGTGCAAACTATGAAAGCAAGAAGAATGTAGAGCAAAGCATTCCTAGTGTTAAAGGCTTATAGATGCCAACCCAGGTTACAATACCCAGCAAAAATGTTGATTATAGATGAAGGAGAGAGAAAAATCTTCCATGACATAAACGAGATGAAAGAATACATGTTCAGAAAACCAACCCTTCAGAGAATACTTGAAGCAATTCAAAGAATAGAAGAAAAGAGCAACTATCCCCAGGCACTTAGAAAGAGAAATTAATAAAAGCATAACTGCAGAAGCAGAAACCTAGACCAAAAACGCAAATGGATAATAAGGTGAAAGGAAGCAGCACACATTTATAAGTTATAACCATAAATATTAATGGACTAAACTCCCCAATCCCCCCCCTTTTTTTAAACAAAGATGCAACCAGGTTTTCACTGTATTAAAATGTTAATAATTTTGGGGGTATTTGGGAATAAGAAATAAAAGGTATAAAAATTTTTTTAAAAAATTTTCCCATGAATATTTATGGCTCATGCCTTTATTTTTTTTCATATAAATTTATTTTTATTTTTTTAACAAACCTAGACCCGTGTCCCTCCCATTCCCTGACCCCACCAGAGCTCATGCATTCTGCCAAACATGCTTTTCATCTCTTTCTCAGTCTTTCTCAATATTCTCCATGAGGAAGTTGACTGTTTTGAGCAGAAGTTCACTGTTTCAGTCAGTTCTTCGATGTAGTCCTTTCTGTTGTTGTTGTTGTTGTTGTTGCTGTTGCTGCTGTTTCCAATATGCATCACTCCCAACTGCTTTGGACAAAAGCTCAGGGGGCCATACACAAGAAATACTTACAACTTGGTAATTGGCACTAGCATCCACAGATGAGGGATATCATTCTTCGTTTGTTTTTCTGGGACTGTGTTACTTCACTCAGCATGATGTCCTCTAGCTCCAGCATATCATTCAGATCAGATATATCTCTGTTTATTCTCTGTCCTGTTTACCTATCCAAAGGACTCAGTGGGGTACTGAAGTCCCCTACTATGAGTGTACTGGGGTTAGTGTGTGACTTGTGGTCTTGGAGAATTGTCTTTATAAAGTTTGGTGCACCAGAGTTTGGGGCATATGTATTCATCACTGTGAAATCTTCTTGGTGAATTGTTACTTTGATAAAAATGTAATGGCCTTCTTTGTCTCTTCTGATTTCTTTTACTTTGAAGTTTATATTGTCAGATATTAAAATAACAACACCTGCCTTCTTTTTGGTACCATTTGCTTGGAATATTTTTTCCATCCTTTCACTTTAAGGTGGTGTCTGCTCTTGAAGGTAAGATGTGTTTCTTGTAGACAGCATATGGATGGATTCTGTTTCCTAATCCAATCTCCCAGTCTATGTCTTTTGATTGGGGAATTTAGT
>VZQC01014779.1:158328-192032 GCA_009823505.1 Rhizomys pruinosus | reverse complement strand
TATATATATATAAATTACTTAATTAAAAAAACAAAAAAGAAATATTGTATGAAATGCACAAAAGCTCAATAAAAATTTAAGGAAAAAATTTCATAAAGTACAGATTAGTGTAAATACAGGGGAGGTATAATTGATTTAATCTTGTTATTTTTTTCCTAATGCTTGTTTTCTTTATCTGTTACATTGGTCTCATTCCTAAGCACTGTTATTGATTATTTTTATTTTACCTATTTTAAAATCCTATTATATGTTGCAATCAGATGTTATGTCAGATACAGAGGAGAAAGAAAGAAAAAAAGAAAAGAAGGAAGGAAGGAAGGAAGGAAGAAAGAAAGAAAGAAAGAAAGAAAGAAAGAAAGAAAGAAAGAAAGAAAGAAAGAAAGAAAGAAAGGAAGAAAAAGAGAGAAAGAGACATATCTGGATCATGATGGCTAATAGGTTTCATATGATCAGGAGTTTCTTTCTTATATGGTTTACCACCTGTTCCTCTCTCCTGAAGTCTGCTCTCTCTGTCTGCTACTCAGCCTCATTTACATAAGATCCTAGGAAGCCTTTCCTCGCAATATGGGAGTAACCATGTGGCCCCTACATGCAGAAAATGTGATGCTTGGCCAACAGGGAGCACTGTGAATGGAAGTTTCCAGAAAACTGCATCTTGAAATGGTACATTCTACAAAGACTGATCCACTGATTAGGACTTCAGTGATTGGAGAGTTTTGAATGTTGCAGGCCCAAATCCTGAAAACTACTTACCTTGGGCCATCTTTAGCTTTCTAAATAGCCACTCCTTGCCTACCTTTGTTTCTGACTTAACATCATGTGACTAATGCATAAAACCCTTCGAGAATGTATTTACCTAGCAGATCACCATCTTCCACCAACCAAAAGCCCCAGTGTCCTCAGAAATCTTCTGAGGCCTATATTGAGATTTCCCTTTTATCCACTTACTTAGTGTTTCCACCAATGATTTGAAAAGGGACTCAATTTATGACTTTTCTTTGTTTTAGTAATATAAAAACTTCATGAAACTGTTACCACATTGGAACAAGAAATTTGAGAGAACCTGAATCTGTGTTCTCAAGACGTGGTCATTTGTATTTGGCTCCAGAATAAAGGAACCCTTTACCTGCTTTGGAGTGAGAGTTGTGTTTATGCCTCCACAGAGTCCAACCTCACCGTCTTTCCTGGATAATTTTAGAATCAGCACAAAGAAAGGGAGAAGAGGGTTTTCCCTAGATGAGAAGGGTTCAGCTTCCCCAGGCCATCATGTTCCAGGCGTGCATCAGCACTTTTCATACACAAAAGTCTTAGAGAGAGTGAAGTCTTAATGGCAGTGTGGGGTAGATTATAAGCTTAGCGTTCCTTGTTGTAAACCAAAAGTATTATAGGGTTTGAAAAACTAATATTTAGGGGCTGAAGAGATAATTTAAATTTTAAGTTTGCTGGCTAGTCTTGGTGGTGCACACATTTAATTCTAGCACTTGGGAGGCAGAGGCAGGCAGACCTTTATGAGTTCAAGACTAGCCTGGTCTATGAAGTGAGTTCTATCTAGGACAGTTGGAACTACAGGGAGACCCTGTCTCAAAAAGACTAAAAAATTAGGTTTGCTTCTAAAAGGCAGAAGAGAGGTGAGGTGAGGTGAAGTGAGGATATTATGGAAGAGAGGAAGAAGTATTCTTTTCTTATTGGACAGAGAGGTAGAGTTAAGGCTGAGATAAAGAATGGAGTCAGGGTGACACTGCTTACCCTGGATGATACTTTCCCAGTAAGGACAAAAGCCACAGGACAGGCAAGTCTGGGATCTGAGCAGCACTGAGACAGTGGAAGATACAGACAAAACACAGCTTAGGCTGGTACACAGACGCTGGGGCACCAAAGACCAACAGGGAGGCAAACCCAGCAGAGCACAGACAGGCTGCTGCAGGTGCTATGGGAATGGGAGCTCCACCAGGGCCCAGAGCCTCCCTGGAGCTCCAGCCAGTGCTCCACCATCCCTGAGCTGAGGGAAGGTGAACTTTGACAACCTCCTCTTTCTGTTTTCTGATAACTGCTGTATAAGATATCTTTAATTAGTTCAAGGTTCAGGAGACCTCACCCTGTTTTATGAGGGCACACACTCACAGTATCCATTTGTTCTTGGGAGGTACTGGGGTAGGACTGGCCATCCATTTTCCTCTCTTTAGGGTATTCCCTACACTTGAGTATTCACTCTTCTCTGTATTTCTTTAACTTTGTCTCCTCTTTTTTCCTCCTTCCCTGGTCCTCTAATCTTTGACCCCTGCTTCTGGATTCATTCTGCCTTCCACAGGCAGTGTCTCCTCTGCACTTCTGGGTTTCCTTTTCTGGAAGCAGCCTGGTTGCTCCATCATGGCCAGCAAACAACTCATCAGGGAGCTGCAGGAAGATGTCACCTGCCCCATCTGTATGGAGATCCTGAGGGAGCCTGTCATCATTGACTGTGGACACAATTTCTGTCTGTGATGCATCAGTGGGGTTGGAGAAGCTTCAGACAACTTTCTCCTCTGTCCCATCTGCAAGGCTTCTGTGAATAGCAGGTTCCAACACAACAAGCTGCTGAGGAAGTTTAACGAGAAAATTCAAGCTATGGAAAAAGAAGATTCAGAGCTTAGATGTCAGAAGCACAATGAGAAGGTACTGTATTTCTGTGAGATAGACAGGGAGTTTCTCTGTTTGGTGTGTTGTAACTCCAAGGACCACAAATTTCATAATGTCATACTGGCAGATCAGAACTACGAGGTAGGCGCTGGGGCCTTCTCTGCCCTCTTCAACCAAGCACACCCTCTGGAAATGGCAGCAATTGCCAGCTCCACTGGGTTGGTACACATTCCCCACTCCTTGTTCTTGAGTGAGTAGTTTGCACCCAGGCCAGGTGGGCTCCAACAGCAGAGTTCTGGGAAGTGGCAGTTAGGAACCAAGGAAGGAGGGAGAATGGCTGGAATTTGAATTTGTTTTGTATGAGACCATCCAGCAGATCAAAGCAGGTGTCCTTAGCCTGAATTTGATCTCCAGGATCCACAATACTGGAAGGAGAGTGAGCTCCATTGCTGAGACCTACAGGTGGAAGTAGAGAATCTAGCCACAAATGGTGTCCTCGGAGTTCCACACACACATACACACACACACACACACACACACACACACACACACACATATGTGGCACTCCCATGTGTATTCAGGCACATACAAAAATGAATTTAACTGTACTTTTGTTTTAAGAATGCAAATTTATGGGTGGGAGACATGGCTCAGTATTTAAGAGCACTGTCTAACAAATGCCTATTCTGTAACTCCAGTTACAGGGGAATCCAATGCCCTCTTCTGACTCTGTGACCATCATAAGATATGGGTGCACTTACATACATGCAGGAAATACACATAAATAATAAATAAAATATTTTGAAAAGAACACAAATTTTGACCCAGAAGGTGTCACTCAACTCCAGCCTACTTCTGAGTTTACTTGGGACCTTCAAGGCATGAGTTTTCCTCTCCCAGCCAAACACTGCACCTGATTGATGATGAGCAGCAGAGCCTGGGACATCTACACAGTGCTATCTTGCTTTGCCTTTTGTCAAACATACAAAACCTGTCTCCAATATTTCAATAGGACAGATGAAGGCAAGTCAGTCCATGACAACACCAAAGCCCTGTTCAACTTTTCTTAAGTCACTCAAATTTCAGTTTTCTTCCCATCAGCCCATGCTCCTAGTGAGTGAGAAAGAAGGGGGCTGCTAAGGATGAAGTCAGCACCTGAGAGGTTCGCCGGCCCTTTGGGGGGCAAAGCTGCCCAAACTGCCCTCTTCCCATAGGAGCAGATTCAGGCTCAGCCCCAGGTCTTGGGGCAGAAGGGCAAGGAAGTAATGGAAGAGAAGAAGCAGGGTGAAGGAACGATAGATGACTTCAAGGTAAGAAACACTTCTCCCATGCTCCTCAGAAGAAACATGTCTGCCAAAGCTCCTAGAATTCCTTATTACACTGAGCACAGATAAAGCCCTGCTGACAGAGTGGCACAGGGCAGAGTGTACCAGCTGGAGGGGGAGGCTATGCCAGGCAGGGTGTGTCTGGGGTCCCTGCTGCTGAGGCAGAGGAGCAGGACTGCAGGACTGCAGTTCTGCAAATGGGCTGTGGAGAGGAAGCACACCTGGTCTGAGAATCTTCATGCCCTACAATTCCAGAGCTTCCTTTTTAAATTAAGAATTTTTTTTATTTATTTCATTTTATGTGTATCAGTTTTTGCATGCAATGCCTCTAACTATATCAACATACACACAACCTCCTGGAGATTCAACTGGAATTGCAGATGGTTGTTAGCACCATGTGGGTTTTGGGAACTGAACCCACTTAACTACTGAGCCATCTCTTCACTTTCTGTCTTCCATCCTCAGGACCTTTCTAGAGACCTATTCCCCAGTTACAAAAGACAGATACTGGGCTAGAGTGATGGCTCAGGAGTTAAGAGCATATATTGTTCTTCCAGAAGACATGAGTTCAAATCCCAGTAACCATCAGGCATGGCAGTACCAGCCTTTAATCCCAGCATGGGAGTCAAGTCAGGCAGATTTCTGTGAGTTTGAAGCCAGGTTGGTCTACATAGAAAGTTCCATGACAGCTATGACTAAAAGGAGACCCTGTCTTAAACAAGCAAACAAACGCAACAACAAATCTCATGGACAATATGAGGAAGTTCACAGCTACCTGTAACTAGCTCATGGGGGATTCGATGTCTCTGGCTTCCACAGGCACCTGGTGTCATGTGCACAAACCTATACATAGATATACACATAATTTAATATATAATATATGATCCTATTATATATCTATGCTCATATAAAAATCCCAAAATATAATATGTTGTTTGGACAAGGCATCCCTGTAGCTCCAGTTGACCTGGCTCTGCCTCTGCATCCCAATTGCTGAGATTAAAGCATGAACCACCACATATGGCTTAAAAATCTTTAAAAAAAATTGGGACACTCGGGTGCAGAGATGATTCAGTGGTTAAGAGCACTGGCAGTGCTTACAGAGAAGAGTTCAGTTCCTGGCATCCACTTGGATGGTGACGGCCAACCATCTATAACTCCAGCTCCAGGGGATTCAAAGCCCTCCTGTTGTCTAAAGGCATCATAGATTATAGATATTTATAAATGTGCAGTTAAAGCACTCATACACATAAAACAAAAATGAAAAATCTTAAAAAAAAGAAAAATCTTGGTACATCACCAACACCTGTTTTTTTGTTTTTGTTTTTGTTTTTTGGTGTGTTAAAAGAACACTCGATATGAAGGCAGTTAAGCTGCAAAACCTTCAGAAAATTTTTTAGCCCCTTTGGATTTTTGTTGCTTTCTTTTCCCCTTGTTGTTTTGAGACATGATCATATGTAGCCCAACCAGGCCTGGAACTTGTTATGTAACCAAGGCTGATCTTGATCTGCTGATCCTCCTGCCTCCTTATTGCATGATTGCTGGCACTACAGGCCTGGGAAAGTATGCCTGCTGTGTGCACTTGAGGAGGAGAGCAGGGCTTCATGCCTGCTAAGCAAACACTCTTCAAGGAAACTACATCCTCATCCAGGGTTTGGGCAGTGCTTGCTTTTATGAGAAAGGGCCTCAAGTAACCCAGGATGGCCTTGAGATAAGACATTGGCTTTGTACTGCTGATCCTACTGCTCTACCATTTAGGTGGCTGAAATGTGAGTCTCAGATACACAGGACCTAGGAGGTAAAAATGATCAATGTCTTTCAGCCTAAATCTTCGAACAAGAAAGTGCTGTGAAGTACACTCTCCTCCCCCTCCTCTGGGCAGGATGGCAGTGCTCTGCACTGGTCTCAGTGCAAGCTTTAAAGCACATTTAAAAAGTGAATATTGGGTGAAAAGAGGCTTGGAGGACCCTCCTGGTATGCACCTCATGTATGTGGCCCTGCCCTTGCTTACAGGCTCAGGTGCAAACAGAGAGATTAAAGACCCAAGAGGAATTCAGGTGCCTGAAGAAGAACCTGGAGGAGGAAGAGAGATCCCTTCTGGACAGACGGAAGAACCTGGAGGGGGAAGAGAGATCCCTTCTGGACAGGCGGAAGAACCTGGAGGGGGAAGAGAGATCTCTTCTGGACAGGCGGAAGAACCTAGAGGGGGAAGAGAGATCCCTTCTGGACAGGCAGAAGAACCTGGAGGAAGAGGAGAGCTTCTGCCTGGGCTGGCTGCTCTGGCTGGAGCAGGAAGGAGACAAGCTGAGTGCAGAGCAGCTGAGCTCCTCCAGAATGCTCACTACATCCCCGAGGGCCAAGCAGCAAATGCCACCCAGGGACCTGCTGCGGGTGAGTCTTGGGAGCAGAAGTGCAGAGAGGTACCATCCACCCCAGGGTCAAGACAGAGGGTGGACAGCCTGGCAGAAGGCCTGAGATTGCTGGATCTATCCTTTAGCACAGGGCTGTCCAACTGAAGCTGTCAGATGATGACACTGCCCTTTTAAAATATGTCACGCTAAGAGCATAGATCCCACAGCCTGAAGGAATCAGGCCACACCCCCTGAAGCTCATTTTCTGGGACTGAGAGTTCAGAAGGTGTGCTGTACTGTGGCCTAACAGCTCCTAATTTATGGTACTTGGCTTCTATGTGCTGTTTGTCACCTAAAACCAAATTTATGTGATGTGTAACTGCCCCTATGCCTGAAAGGTTATAAAGGAAGTTTTCTTTTTCTGGGGTTTCTCAAGCTCTCCTCTCGTCCTTCAGTCCACAGTCCTCCCTCCACCTCTCAAAAAATCATCCTGTCTATGCTGACTTTCTCCTGCTTTCTCTTCCTTGTAGGTTCAGCTATCCCCTTTGATGAAGATCCTGCAGGTTTTAAAGGGAAGCTTCTCCTTCCCTTTAAGCCCCACCCATCATGTTGTATTTGCTGTGAGCTGCTGCTCCTTTCTAATGTTCTCTGCCCCAAGGCCCAGTCATGGCTCTAGTGCTCACAGTGTCATTTCTCTGCTAAGCCTCATCTGTGAAGGGTAGATTTTTGTTAGCTTCTTTCCTGAAATAGTCCTCCAACTGCCACTCTACTTTAGCTCACAAAAGCCCCTTGTTACCAGTAATCCCAGAGCTTCAGACACCAAGACAGAAGGATTGTCATTAGTTCAAGATCAGCATAGGCAAAAATGGAGAAACAGCTGGGCATGGTGGCTCAGCTGGATCCCAGTACTCAAGTGCTAGTAAGAGTCTCTGGATCAACTAGAATTCAGTGCCACCCTGGACTACAGAAGACCCCACCTCAAAAACAAACAAACAAACAAAAAATAAAGCATGCCATGATGGCACATGCCTTTTATCCCAATACTTAAGAGGCAGAGGCAGGTGGATCACTGTGATTTAGAAACCAGCCTAGTCTAGATAGTGAGTGCCAGGCCAGGCAGGACTACCCAGAGAGAGCAGACTGATAAGGGGAAAAGTTGTATGCTTTTTTTTTTTTGCATTCGGGTTTTTAAAAAATATGTGACTTTATTGTTTTTTATTTTATTTTATTTTATTTGTATGAGTGTAATGCCTTCATGTAGGTATGTGAAGCCATGTCCTGCAATGCCTTGGAGGTCAGACAAGAACATTGGATACCCCATAAATGGAGTTATAGGTGGTTCTTAGCCACTTTGTGGGAGCTAGGAATTGAACCCAGGTCCACTCAAAGAGCATTCAGTGTTCTTAACCTCTGAGCCATCTCTCCAGCCCCCAAAAGTTATATTCTTATAACCAACAGTATTCTTATATCATGTCTTTGTAAGCTTAGACCATTTGAAGTTTCCTTTCTTAGCTGGACATGTGGTGCACACCTTTAATCCCAACACTCAGGAGGCAGAAGCAGTCAGATCTCTGTGAGTTCAAGGCCAACCTGGTCTACACAGTTGAGTTCCAGGACAGCTGGGGCTTCCAGGAGACCCTGTTCTCAAAAAGACCAAAAAATAAAATAAAATAAAATAAAATAAAATAAGTTTCCTTTCTTTTACTTACTGTGTAGATACCTTGAAATGTAACCCTGTGATGCTCAGAGATGTTTTGTTGCTCTGTGGTGTTCTCTATACCCTGAGATGTTTTGTTTTTCTGTAAAGTATTGAAGCTCTGTGATATTTTCCACTCACTACATCTGACTGTTGATAAAGATGTAAAACTAAAAGAATGGAAAATTCACCACAGGGTTTCATGAGGCACCTGGTACAAATAGTTCAAGAAAGTATACATGGAATGTATCAGAAATCTAAACTTTGACTGATATCTGACCTTGTAAACCGAAATGACCATCTGACATGTTCCTGGCACAGCTAGCCTAGCTTTGTTATAGGCCAAAAGATGATGTCCTGACCCACACCTGGTGGGATAACTGGTTTGAATATTATGTTGGTCCCATGAACTCAGCAGGGAATTTCCTGAAATAACATGCCCCATTAAGAAAAGAAACATAGAATCCAGCATATATGATGGTGTAACATTGACTATATAATCCCCTTTGTACTTTGGTTTAAGGCCCCAGAGAATCTAAAAGCCACTGTTGCTTCTGGGACCCTCATGTATGAGTAAGGAATAAAGGAGCTTCCTACTCTCTCCTGGTGAATGCTTGGTCTCTTTGCTGTTAGAAGAATTTTTTCATAACAATGTCCCAAAGCAAAACAGAAAATGAAGTGAACAACACAGAAATTAGGCCTTTTTTGGTTTTCCTTTTTTTCCAGACAGGATCTCATCTTCTAACTTTCTACATAGACAAGGCTGGTCTCAAACTCGCAGAGACCCAGCTGCCTCTCCCTCCTTAGTGCTAGGTCTAAATGCATGTGGCACCATGCCCGGACAGATAAAAGGAATTTTGCTAAAACATTTTACGTAACCCAGTATTCTTTTTTTTTTTTTTTTTTTTTTTTTTNTGTCTTTTCAAGACAGGGTCTCCCTGTAGCCCCAGCTGTCCTGGAACTCACTCTGTAGACCAGGCTGGCCTTGAACTCACAAAGATCCACCTGCCTCTGCCTCCCAAGTGCTAGGATTAAAGGCATGTGCCACCACACCCGGCATAACCCAGTATTCTATAATGTAATCTTCTCAGCCTGTTTAGACACATCGATGAGCTCTTTCCTAGTCTGGACTGTGTCTTGGTGTTTGGTGTTTGGGCTCTAGTATACATTTTACATGTCTCAATGCAGATGCTAAATCTTCAGACCTTGAGATAAAATGTAGTCCTATTGAATCAATAAAATGTGTTTAACTGAAAGCAAGTTACACTGCTCAATTTCTTAAAATTGAGATTTATAATAGTGAAAATTTAAATTTTAGGCTGACATGATTACACACTCCTATATCTTAGTACTCAAGAGGCAGAGGCAGGATGATCAGGAGTTCAAGGCCAGCCTTGCTACATTGGGAATTTGAGCTACAGGAGACTCTGTCTCTGAAACAAAAACAAAGAAAAAAAAGAAAGAAAGAAAAAAAGAAGAAAAGAAAAAAAAACCCTACAGACAGGATACCCAGATACAGAGATTTGTACACTCACACTTCCTCGTGTCTCTTTCTTTTAAAAAGCACCATGCAAACCATCCCACCCTCCTCCTGACCTGCCAGCAGAGCTTCCTGGCTCCATCTTAGAGGTGAAGCTCATCTTCAGAATGTTCCTCTTCTCTCCTCATTCAATTCCTCTTGAGCTCAAACTTCTGTTTATCTATTGCTAACTAAGGTGCTTTTGCAGCAGCTCTCAAGCGTGGCCAGGTGGATGGAGAGAGAATGAAGAACAGTGCAGTGTTCTCACCCAGTCTACAGCAGGGTCTGACTCTCTTCTTGGTGTCTGACTCAGGGCAGCTCTGATACTGTGTTCTCTTTCTCTTCCAGGATATGAAAGTCACCTTGAGCAGGTATGATGGGTGTCCCAAGGGCACAGTGCTTTCTGATTCACCCACACATGTAACATTAAACATGCATGGAAACACACTCCATCCTCCCCACACCTCTTCCATACCATGACTATAAACTGTTGGGGCTGCATAGGGGATTAGCTGTACGCAGTAGCATGTGACCTTATGGGTAAAGAGAAAAGCTCTTTTCTTCAGCTTCCAGCTCTTCAGCAGTCTCCTCTTTCCCAGCTCCCCTTGCATGCTCCTCTTGCTCAACCGGGTGGGTCATGGGTCCCCACTCTCTGCCTCTCATCTTCTCCCCATTGCCTCCATCCCCATGCTCATCTCCATGTCTCCTGATGTCCTCCTCACTCACCCCACAACCCTAGTCCTGGCCTCCTGGCACCCAGCTCTCTAGCTCTACATTGTTTCCTCTCAGCCTCCATTCCACACACACAAATTTCAGGCCCTTTCTCTCTGCTTCATTCTAGGACTTCAACATCCAGCTCACGAAGTCTTTACAGGAGTCAAGGATTTCAATTTACCAACCCAACCTCAGTTCCTGTGGACCTGGAAAAGAGAATCAATGAAACAATATCGAGATATGAGTCCACCAGTGAAAGCAAGAAGAAACTCACAGGTGAGGAGACAGCTGTGTCACCTCCTGGCCTCACCCGCCTCTGTGGATTCTATCACCCAACAGGACTGACTGAACACATATGCCAGTTGTTACCCCAGAGGCCTTCTAATGTCAGACTGTCTCATGAGTACTTTCAAAGCATTGCCATCCAGGCATCCCTCACTCTGCTGTAGCAGGGTTTTTATGAATTATGTGTTGTACTGAGGTTGGAACTCAGGGCTTTATCCAGTCAAGACAAGCCTCTACCAATTTAGCCACATCCTCAACCCTAGAGCATCTTTTGTGACAGCATATTTGTCCTGATTTTCAGCTAGTGAGTCAGGTGCTGGATGTGTGCTGTCATTTTAGCAGCTACACATGGGGATGTCGATAAAATCCACTTCCCCCTCTCTTGATGAGGTATAATTTCACCAAACTGCAGTCTGGCAATCCAGTGTGTTTACTAGGCTCACTTACAGGGCAGTGGGGGAAGGTTTACTTACAGATGTGGGGTTGCTCCCTCTCCTAAGTCTGCATTGGAAAGTTTCCATCCAAGCATGAATAGAGACTTTCCCACAGACTTGACAACAATATCAGGAGAGTGAGACTCCCTATTCCTTCCTCCATGTGTGCTCTTACTTCATCTCCCATGTGCAACTAGGGCTGAACTCTTGGTTGGGAGGTTTGGCTGACTCTTCCTGCGCCTTGTTTCTTGTGGGGCAATAACAGTCAACTTTGAGATGATTCCAGGCAAGTGGATATAACCAAGCTTGGGAAGAAGGCATCTGTCCATTGATTGATGGTCAGAGGACAGTCCTATGCAACCCTCCACCAGCTCTTACATTCTTTCTACCATCTTTCTGCAAGAATCCCTGAGCCTTAGAGTGGGTGATATGACATAGATATAGGACAATCTTCCTTTCCCTGTGGTGAGATACTGAACCCTTGGGGGTTTTCATAACTTGTTTCGAAGATGTGGCTGTTGGCCCATCCCAGAGGTTTTCCTCCTACTATAAAAACACAAATGAGCCAGGCGTACTAAGACATGCCTTTAATCCTAGCACTCAGGAGACAGAGGCAGGCAGATCTTTGGGAGTTCAAGGCCAGCCTGGTCTGCAGAATGAGTTCCAGGACAGCTGGAGCTTTTCAAGACCCTGTCTTGAAAAGACCAAAAAAGAAAAAAAAAATACAAATGAAAGAAGCAGGAACATCTAAATAAACATTTACTGCTATAATAAACTAATCTACGGGTGTAAACACAAATGCTTGGAAGGTACTTTAGCAGATTCATCACATCCATCTAGCAAAACAATTTCAGTGGTCTATAACTTCCCTGGCATCAGGGTTTGCCTGGCTTGCAGTACCAGATATGCCTTCCTCCCCAAGGAGCAGGCCTTAACTCCAATTGGAAAGTTGTCAGTTGTTCATAAACTACTGGCACCACTGTCACACCAACAGGCACAGATTGCTGGGCATGTTGATAGTGCAGCTCACAGGGTCTGTCGTTAAGCAGAAGTGTATGGGATAATACCTCCCTGCCTCAGCTAACTGCATATCACCCTGTGGCACTATGAAAGCTATCCATTTAGTGGCAGGGATGTTCTAGCTTGTTCTCAGTCTGATTTCTCCTTCCCATGCTCACATCATGCAGTGTCTTCAGCAATAGATTCTTACCAGCTATATCAGGTGTGCAACCATTAGTGGCAATACCCTTTACCATTTTGGTGGACTTCCAATACCTACCTAGCCAGAAGCTCATAGGGGAGCAATCTACCCCTGAAGCTGAAATTTAATTTGACAATAGTACAATATTTGGGAGCCTCTATTTCTTATTTTCACAAGACATCCGTTTACTCTTTGGAATCTATAGGCCAAAGTTGTTGTAGACTTTTCCCAGCCATCCTGGTGATTTTGCTTGTGTCATACCCTACCATAAAGCTCCCAGGTATTTCACAGCTATGCCTGGCTTTTGTGTCTTTCATTAATTTATTTTTCATCCTTGTTTCTTTAGTTGTACTTGATATCTCTAAAATGAGGTTCACATCTACAAAACCTTCAGAAGATAACAGTATGTACTAAATCAAACATAAAAAAGGTCTAACACAGCATGGAAAAATTTCCTACATCAATTGTTTTTTTCAACAGATCCATGTTGGGAACAATAGCATGAATAAAGGGCAGTAAGTTAGTAGGGACTTTACTACCTTTAGTCATTTTGTGGAGACATCTGTGTCCTGGAGTTATTATATGGAGCCTCCCTAGACTTCTTTATCCTTGATAAACTCATTGGAGCTAGCACCAGCTGCCTGGGCCTGAGCATAGGCCAAAGAGGACTAGGATCCCTTTTGACCCTGCTGAACCTATTAGTTCCCAGGGTCAAACAGAGCTTGGGTCTGACACTTGGCTCTAAGGAAAGGCCCAAGCTGGGCAATTTGTCTCCACATCTTGCATAACTATTTCAGTAGAAAAAATGAACCCTGCATAATATGAGGAGGGGGTAATTATCCACCCCTGTGATAGTTTTATCTTCCATATGCCTTTTTGTGGACTCTTCCTCAGGTTTTAAAGCTTTCTACAAGCTCCTTAGTGCAGAATTTGGCTTCTTATCAATTTTTTCTTTAGGAACTTGGGCTTGACACAAATCTTGCCACATTTGCCTTTGAGTAACCAAAACACTTCTTTCTCTGCTTTGTCTTTTTTCTATCACTTTTAGGTTGCTCTACTATTTTACATACACAGTTTACATGCTGCTCTAGGTCACTCAGATCTTTCTAAGTCTCTCCTATTTCATAAGAATCTTGCCCCACTAAGGGACTCAGGAAAGACACTAAAGTTCCACACCAATCTTGAGATGGCTGAAGTTCTTCTTTCAGTCTCTGGTGAACATAATCCTATTGGTTCAGTGAATTCAGCACCATGCATTGTTTTCCTTATACCTAGTTCTCTCATTCACACCTGCCCCTCCTCTATTGTTCTCCAGCTCTTGATATGCATGGAAACATCCACTGGAGATGATTATCTCTAAGGGCTCATACAACCTAGCCCACCAGGGACTGATTCCCCTTGTGCTGCCTCAGGTTATGCAGCCTGTGTCTCAAGGAGGTTATATTGCTCAGATTCTCTGCTTTTGCAACACTTAAACTAATTCCATCTGCACTATCTCCCACATCCTCACAGCCAGGTGGTAAGGAGCTCCTTCACTGTTTGTTTGAAAGTCTTCCCTAGTTCCAGCAGCTCCAATGCTGAGTAGTCTCTCACACTGGACCAATGTTAAGGCCTCCATCAGCATGTCAGAACATTGATTTTTCCCTTTCTTTGTATTAATGGTCAATCCAAAGGGGCATATTCAGCTTTTTCTAGGTTGCTCCCTTCCTCAAAGCCATCTGTCTGCCTTCTCCTTCCTCCTTTCCTCCTTTCCTGCCTTTCCTGCCTTCCTGTGTCCCTTCCTTCCTTCCTTCCTTCTTCCCTTCCTTGCTTCCTTCCTTGCTTGCTTTGTCTCTGTTTGTTCTTTCTCCCTTTTGATCTTATTTCTTTTTCTTTTTACTTTTCTCTCATTTAAAAGTTTTCTTTATGTATATTATTATTATTATTTTGTGTGTATTTGTGTGTGTGTGCTTGCACACACATAATTTGAGGTGAATTGTCACAGAGTGTATGTGGAGGTTGGAAGACATCTTAATATCATTATAAATAAATCATATTTTTAAAAAGGAAATTAGGCTGAGCCTTGTCCCCCCATAGCACCCCAACTTTCATTTTCAATATGAGAACCAGTGGAAATGGAGACCTAGCCTTATTCTAACAAGGTCTGATTGTTCAGGGTGGAATAGTTTCAAACCATTTTCTAAAATAATCCCACCATTACAATGGAGGAGCTCCCCTCTGCACACACAGAATAGCACCTACTAAAATTAAGGTTTAGCTTTAAGGACTGAACATGAAGGCTGGAGGGATGTAGGGAGCATGGACCATCTCCACAATTCCAGTACTTGGTGCAGGCTGAAGGATCAGAAGTTCAAGGTCATCCTTAGCTACACAGTGAGTTCCTGGCCTGCTTAGTTTGCATGAAACCGCTTCTTAGAAAACCAAAACAAATAGGCTGGGGACAGAGCTTCCCTGGGGACTTAGACTGGGACTTGGGAGAGAAAGGCTCCCTCCAGCTGCATCAAAGTAAGCTCAAAACCAGGACACTGGACAACTTGACCCCAGGCTGCCCCTCTCCTTTTATTTCTGCAGGCCATGTGACCCTGAATCCCATGTCTGCTGACCCAGAACTCACGATGTCTCAGGATCTAAAGACAGTCTCTTTAGCACACATCCATCCAGGCACTGGGAATAAGCAGGCAAAACCCAGATCCCTTGACTCTTACCGCTGGGTGCTGGGCTCCCAGGGCCTCTCTTCTGGCTGCCAGGTCTGGGAGGTGAAGCTCCAGGGGACTGAGAAAGGGGCGTGTGTGGTGGGTGTGGCCATGGAGCTGGCTCCTGGGAAGCACTGCCTGAAGCATGTCTGGGCGCTGCTGGTCTCTGACTGGGATTGCCAGCCTATCACAGAGAGCAGCGCCCTAGAGAATCTCCCTATTCTTCTGAGGAAAGTGAGCATCTACTTGGACCTTGACCACGGGAAAGTCATCTTCTTCAATCCCATCACCGAGGAGCAGATCTATACCTTCCAGGAATCTTTCACAGGGGAGATCTTTCCTTTTTTTGGGCTCTGGAATTCTGGCAAGATCACCCTGATCCCACAGAGCTGCTGTTTCCCTGTGTCCCCTCCCTCCACTCCCTGAAGATCCCTCACATTGGGAAGCACTAGAGCTGATAGGGCTTAAGGTTGGTCCAGACATACATCTAATGCAGGCCTGTGTGGGAAGAATGACCCCAGTATTGTAAAAGCTAAACACGGGGTGATTTACCAGGAGCACTATAACAGCACAAGTTTGGAAAGGGCTCAAACCTCATCAGCGACACACCTCAGAAGGCATCAGGTGGTGTCTTGTTGAGACACAGGAGCAGTGCCTAGGGCCCCTTTTCTCTCTGCCACCCCTGTGACTCTAAACTTAAGCAGTCCCTCTTCATTTCATGAGATTTGAGCTTCAGAGGCTGTTGCAGAGTCATCCAGGGCTGAGCCAATTCCAGTTTGCACCTGAGGACACTGCAATGAAGAATGTTCAAACTTTGTACATTGTGATGTGTCAGAGGTGGCAAATTCATCTACAAAGTTCACCCTCGAGAACTATGACATCACATTCAAAATAAAATTACACACAAATATCTAGTGTTGTAAATTTCATTTTTTTTTTTTTTTGCCTTTTTGAGATAGGGTCTCCCAGTAACCCCAGGTGTCCTGGAACTAATGATGTAGACCAGGCTGGCTTTGAACTCACAGAGATCTGCCTGTCTCCAATGTTTTTATTGGGATACAGTCCTAGCTGTTCTTGGAGGCATGAGGCAATCTGGCTCTGGCTGGATATTCCTGGAACAGGCTTTCCAAGTGTGTGTGAAAAAAAAAAAGCTAGGGGGGAACCACGTTTGCTGAAGATAAGCCACAGGATGTTTCAGCCCACAGGACATTCCAAGCTTATCTTAAACACGTTTTGCAAGTCCTGCCAGATCACCCTTGCCCTAACTCTGAAAAGTATAAATGTAACTGCTTTTGTCCCAATAAAAGAGACCTTGACAACTTTGCTTGGTCTCCTTCCTTTCTCTCGCCCATTATATTTCAGGTTTGGGGTCTCCCCTTGAAACCCACTAGTAACTGAGTCCCGCAGGAAGGGACAAGTGGCGCCCACACGTGGGACCCGAGTGGTTGCAGACCCCTCACCGGATGAAGAGACATTCAGTAGCAGCTGCATTTTGACTTTGAGGACTCTCCGTCGCTCGCGGAAGCTGTACCTCTAGATAAGTGATGAGGACTCTCCGTTGCCCACAGAGGCTGGACCTCTAGATGAAAGTAAGTGATTTTGCCTTCATCCTATTCAGTACATAATGGGCCAATCATTAAGCAAAGAAGAAAAGTTTATTTCTTTCTTTAAGTGTTCTTTCAGGGAGAAAGGAGTTAGGGTAAAGAAAAAGATTTGTTAAAGTTTTTTATATTTATTGGAGACTTCTGTCCATGTGTTATATTGGACGGCCCCTCCATTCATCCCAAAATATGGGAAAATGTGGGTAAGGAACTTAATGCCCACCTTGAGGACTAAGGTCCCAACTTTATTCCCCTTCAAACTTTTGCTTATTGGAATCTCATTAATGATATTCTCACCAACTCCTGTGCATCTGCATGTATACTCACTGCGGCGGAGGGTTACTTAAAACCCCTCAGTCACCCACCTTCCTCTTCCTCACAAAATAAGCCTGCCGCTCCCCCCCCCCCGCTGCTTTGGCTGCACAGCAGCTGTTCTGAGCATAGCATTCGCTGTGGGCTCTGTCCCCAAACACCCCAGGCACCTCCTGTCAGTCCCCGAAGAGATCCATTAACTCTGCCCTATAAAGCAGCTTCCCCTTTTTTGCGCTCCAGCGCTCAACACTCAATATGACTTAGAAAAAATAACTAGACAAGCCACTGTTCCCTTATTTCAGTTACCCGATCCCATTCCAAAACCACCGAGAAAGATTTTAACAAGGCTACGCCTCTAAACTCTGATGAGGAAGAGACGGAGGCTAAGGGTGGGATGGAGGCGGAGGAACCAAGGGAGTTGGAGGCCAGGGGAGAAGAGGGAGATGAGAAAATTCTAATTGCTAAAATTCAATGGTACCACGGTCTTAAATTTAAACACATAAAAGAATTAAAAAATGCTGTCTCTTCATATGGTCCTGTTGCCCCTTTTACTATTTCATTATTAAAATCTCTCAGTACAGACTGACTTACAGTTAATGATTGGAACTTGTTGACTAAAGCTACTTTAACAAGAGGAGACTTTCTCCTATAGAAAGCTGACTATACTAAAAGATGCCAGGATGCTGCCTGCTGAAATTTGGCTGCCGCTGGCCCCTCTAAAGCCTTGACTTTAGACGAATTATTGGGCAACTCTCCTCGCGACACAAATGAAAACCAGACAAAATTTTCTTCTAAATTACTTACACAAATTCAACACACTGCCCTTAAGGCTTGGAAGAGACTCCCCTCTTCCCTGTGCAGGCAGACATGCACACAAGGGGCCCATGCTGCAAGCTCCAAGCAGCTAGAGCTGGTACTGCTCCACTCCCCTGGAAATACAAAATTCATCATAATAAGATGCCAGGCAGTTGGCCCTCCTTGACAGGATTGAGAGTTAAGGTGGAACAGACATTTAGTGAATCAATCCCACATTTGGTGGCTTTGAGTAAAAAAGTGTTTTAATAAAGTTAACTAAGTCATATGTCTATGCAAGCTCTCTGTGTGTTAACTGTTCTCTCAGATTTGTGTCATGTGTGTTCCTCTGTGATGTTTTCTGTTAAAAGTGGCCACTTCAAAGTTCTTTCATTCTATATTGTGCACATAAATTAAGTTTGCTTTTGGCATGCATCTTAAACTTTTTCAAAGGCCTAATTTGAACCCGGGTTCCTAAGTTCCTACAAAAAATTCTAATCTGGTTTTCTAAAGGTTTTATTTGTTATCTGTTAAGACTGGATTTGATCTCCAAATTAAACTGTTTTAAAGTTACAGGTATTCTAACTTCAGTTTCCTTTCAAGCTGTTTTACAACAAAGTATGTGAGTTTATGCAATACAACCACTAAAATAAAAATCTCTTACATAAATGTATAGATAAATTGCATATCTATGTGGGTGATACTGTTAACAGCTCTGTAACAACATATTAGAAATCTATCAGACCATCGATGGACAGTATATGGTGTTTTTTCCAATGTGTGTATATCTATATATGATAACAATGTATGTCTGTGCCTCTATTCAGTACAATTTTTATAAATTGTCATCACCAAAACTAAGTTCTAAAACCTTGTGTATAAGTGTGAGTATAAAGTACTGATCACTTTTATAGACTCTATTTTACACTTAAAGTAAAGCATACCTTTTGTTTTCCTTAGATGTGTTACAGATCTAGTCTTTAATTTCTTGTATGTTTATTGTGACTTCCTGTTGGCACATTAACTTCTATAATTCTGCTATATATTTATTATACTTGACACATGTCACTTTTAACATTTAAAAAAAAAAAGAAAAATTAGGTTTCATTTCTAGAAACCACATGAGAACAGTCCAAGTGAAACCAATTCTGGTGAGCTTGCTAGATTGTTGTTAATTATTATTGGTAATTGTTATTGATGGTTACAGTTATTGTTATTGGATACAATTATTAATAACAATTGATAAAAATACAGTCAAATGGCAAATTGTTCATTGTTGGCTATTATTGTTGACAGTTGTTAATGATAATTATTAGTGATTACTGTGACTAATGATGGTTAATGGTAATTATTGATGATAATAATTAATAATGGTTATAGTTGTTATAATTATAAATAATTATTATTCTTCCAAAGTCCTTAATAGTAAGACAACATGGATCATTCCAAGACTACAAACAACTTTGACCTGTCTACTTTAATATGGATTTTTTCTCTTACAGGTCAACCTAACAAATTTTTCTTATGTATGTATGAATGTGTATGTATGTGTGCGCACATGTGTGTATGGATGAGTGTACTTTTTGTGTTCTAAGTGTATTATGTTAACAGACATGATCATATAAGAACATTGCCTCTAAGTTGGAACTGGCCCTTCCATCTTAAGACGCAAATTTATATTAAACAGCCAAAACATAGTTCAATTTCAACAAAGGTTATGGGTTATCTATCAAAAAATTTAAAATAATGAATCTACACTGGTTACACTCTTTCAACATCTAAAACAAAGATGCAACCAGGTTTTCAGTGTATTAAAGTGTTAATAAGTTTTTAGATATTTGAAAATAAAAAATAAAAGGTGTATAAAAAAATTAACCAAGATGGTAATGATGGTAACAACTTCTCATGGGACATATCTAGCCAATCTTTAATTAACTGATGGACATAAGAACTGTAAAAAATTTTTATTAAGAGCTAGATATTAAAAAATCTTTAAAGTAGGTTTTCATGCCAGGCCTAGAAAAGGCCAAGAACTTGGAAAAAGACAGCTATTATAATCCACCTTGTAAGGTTTACAGTTTAAAATGGTAATACATTTAAACTAATTGGAAAAATAAGATGTTAATTGTTTTATTTGTAATCTGTATTGAATTTCCAACAATGGCTTTGGGGTTAAGGCACACAAATGGTCTCTGTATTTTTCTGTGTTATACAGTATCACCTTATAACATTTTTCCTTTACTTGTAGGATAATTTAAAGAAATTAAGTCTGAGTTCACTTCCCAAATAAGCATACAGTCAATGATAAACTAATTTGATGAAAACTTACACCTTGGTTCCTGTTTATGGGTATTTGTAATACAATTTAGTCATCTATTGATCAAAAAAGAGGGAGGTGGTATAATATTCCCTCTATATTCCAAACTTTTTGATAAATTTTTAATTTTAAAATCTTGAAACTAACAATGGAAGGAGATTTGTATGTTCTCACAGGTAAAAACACCAACCTAAATGCCTGAAAATACACAATCTTTGACTGCAAGATGGACTGAGAAATGCCAGCAGAGAGGCTGACCCATCTGAACATTAAAGAAAAAGAAACCTCAGATTGCCTGAGTCACAGACACTGAACATCTCTCTAAATTCTATTTGGGATAACTGTTTATAATGTGATCTAATGAAGTTTACCTTCCAGATGCTGAGAAACCTTTCTACCTCTCACCTTTATATAAAAAAGAAAAATATGATGGTAATAAAGTCATTCCCCAACTGTAAATTAGAACCAACTGCTATAATGGTAAATGCTTATAAAACAGGTATAACTACCTTCTTTAATTGATTGATAGACATAAAAACTGTACAAAGATAATACTCTATCTAGAGCCAAATATAAATGTAATTTATAAGTGGTACAATTGAGCACAATATGTTAATACAGAAAAGCCCTGATGGCAACAATGGATTGTTCTGCCAAGGAGATGTTGGCTGGGGGATCCAAGCCCCCCAAATTATAAAGGCCCTTGCCTATAAAAAATGGGATATCTGCAAGGAGAAAGGTGGTAAGTCCCTGTTGTCGAAGACCTGGTGTAAGCATGAAAAAATATTTTGAGACATCACTTGCTAATGTGCAGTTGGCCGCTGAAATGCCAGAGAGCATTACCAAAGGCCACTAATGTGATAAAGCAAAATATTGGTCTCCTTGAATCAAGCAAGACTCCTGTGTCAGTATCAGCTACACCTCAACTGCCTGGAGATACTGTGCAACAGTGGCAGCCATGTGTCTATACATATCCCAAATCTAATTGGCTATTAGCTCTCTCCTTGGAGGAATAATTCATGGCTGATGCCATAAGCTTATGTCCTCTAGTGGTTAGGAGATTATATGAGCCACAATAAAAACTTGTCATCTTTTATAGAAAAACCACAGCTTGTGGATTAACATACCATCCAAACATCTGTGTCTATGCTCACAGCTTAGCTTGCCATAATAATATTGTTTAAATGCCTGTACATCTAATTGCTTGTGCTTTGTTAATAGGACTAAAAAGGTACCCTGGATAAGCTGTCAACCCATGAAGGGAAACAACCTGACTAGAGTCAAAAATTACATCCCCAGAGAAAACACTGCTTTGCTTCTCACCCACTGTGCCCTTCCCCTCTCCCAAAGCCTAGGGAACAACTTGCGGAAGAGGAGGCGTGGTAGAATGTAAGGGCTACGGAGAGACTGGGGTGAATTGTGAGACTACAACAATATGGACTGGACTCTTAATTGATCAACATGCTTGTGCATACAAGCTTCTCCAATTGGACTATGGGAACCTTGGGTTGTTCAAAATATGAACATAGATACTTGAAAACCCACCTTTACAAGTGGGGCTCCCCCTCTTTTTGTATAAAAGAAGGGAGGAGATGCTGGGAGCCAAAGCTGTCAGACATACATGCTCGCAGAAAATCACTAACTTGCTTATCTCATGAGTTTACCAGAGCAACTTACTTATCTCAGGAGTTTAGGAGCCAGCTTACTTACCTCAGGAATTTATGAGTACAGCTGGCTTATCTTAGAAATTTATGAGTACCAGCCTAGATCCCAGTGCTGATGATCCAGCTCCCAGTGCCGGTTTAAATTTTAAAAATATTAAAAATCACAATTGGAGACGTTGATGACGAGAGTATTGTTATGCCATGAATTGGGACAGACACTCACTTGCTGTAGAGTAACCCTACGATGGTATTAGCTCGAGCTGCAAACAGGAGATAGGTCTGGAATGCTCCTTACCCTAGGCCCTCAGGATGCAGCTAGACTGCAAGAGTGGCTCCCCATAGCCTACCCAGACACTCTGTGAGGCACGCCCTTTATTTAGCCCCTACCTCCTCCCAAGAACCGGTTTTGCGGAAAGCAACTCGAGTAGCCTAAGACACGGGGCTCTACCGGTAAAGACGCAACCATGGAGTCATATCACATAGCCTAAGACAGACTCTCCTTTTGTAAAGTAAATAAAATAGGGGGACATGTTGGAGACTGAGACACAGTCCTGCCTGGATAAGCCCGGACAAGCCCTGCTCGCCCAGCAGAGATCATGGGGCTATGCTAATGTTTGCTGAAGATAAGCCACAGGATGTTTCAGCCCACAGGACATTCCAAGCTTATCTTAAACATGTTTTGCAAGTCCTGCCAGATCACCCTTGCCCTAACTCTGAAAAGTGTAAATGTAACTGCTTTTGTCCCAATAAAAGAGACCTTGACAACTTTGCTTGGTCTCCTTCCTTTCTCTCACCCATTATATTTCAGGTTTGGGGTCTCCCCTTGAAACCCACTAGTAACTGAGTCCCGCAGGAAGGGATACTTGGCCAGCTAAGACTAAAGGGAGACCCTGTCTTAAAAATACCAAAAAAGTGGGGCGTGGTGGCACACCACACCTTTAATCCTAGCACTCAGAAGGCAGAGGCAGACGGATCTTTGTGAGTTCAAGGCCAGCCTGGTCTATAGAGGGAGTTCCAGGACAACTGGGGCTACAGGGAGACCCTGTCTCAAAAAAACCAAAACAACAAAAAACAAAACCAAAAAAGAGTGAAAAGATTATTTTAAATTTGGTGTGTGTGTGTGTGTGTGTGTGTGTGTGTGTATGCATACATGTGCCATGGAGCTCCTGGTAAGGTCAGAAGACAACTTTCAAGACTCAGTTCTTTCCTTCAAGTTGTGGGTTCCAGGGACAAAACTCAGGCCATCAGGCTTGGTAGCAAGTGTCCTTACAGGGGAGCCATCTTGCTGGCCCCATTTCCAATTTTTCAAAAAGGATATAGGGCTGGGTGTGGTGGGATATGACTTTAATCCCAGCATTCAGGAGGAAGAGGCAGGTGGATCTCTGTGAGTTCAAGGCCAGCTTGGTCTATGTAAGTTCCATGCCAGCCAGGATTGCATAGAGAATCTTGTTTCAAAACAAAACAAAAGAAAACAAAACAAATATTAAAACAACAAAAAATAATATACTGAGACATCTTTGTCTGCTTGTTTCTTTTCTTCAGGGAGTCATGTCTGGCTGGCTTGAACCCTGCATATAGCTGATGGTGGCCTTGAACATCTGAAATTCCTGCTTCCATCTACCAAGTGCTGGGCTAATACCTGGTTCATGTGGTGCTGGGATCTACTGCTTCATATATGCTAGGCAGACCTCTACACATAAGCTATATATAACTGCCCAATCACTCAGCTTTTTATAAAAAAAATTGTGTTGATAATCCATTTTTGTTCGGTTATTTTTCTTTTTGGTGAGACAGCATCTCCCTATAGCTCCAGCTGGCCTAGAACTCACTATGTAGACCAAGCTAACCTTGATGATGCAGAGATCCACCTGCCACCAGAGTGCTGGAAAAAAAGGTGTGTGCCACCAAGCCAGCCCTGTATTGACAATTCTAAACTAACCCCAGTGATGGTTCCTCAGCTCACATGTGAACTGATGGCTGACCCCTACCACCATTAGTGGTCCTCCTTCCCTCCTTTGGGTGGTGGCTCCTTCTCACTCTTTCACAGTCCAGAACCATGGCTCTGTCAGGAGACAAGAAGCTCTACAGGGAGACACTTGTGCTCTTCATTTGGCTACCAGACTACTAAACAATGGACATCAAATAATTAATGTTTCCCTGGGAGCCTGATTCTGGGGGAGGGAAAGGCCTAAGCTGCCTATCAGCAGAGGAGAGCTGCCTTGCAGGGGAGCTTCACACAGCTCTGCCAGCTTCACCCATGGTTAAATTAGCACGTGCACCTTCCCTGGCTCTGCTTCACCTTGGCTGTAAAATCTTGTTTCAGAGAAGATTGAAACCAGAGTCTTTCTCTTTCTGGTTTGGCCAAACAAAGACACTTCCCTTTGCCAAATTCTGTTTCCTGATTTTTTTTAAGACACAGGGAAGCTATGTGGCTGGAGGGTTTATTGACTAAAGTGCCCAGAGACAGATGCTTCCCTGCATGCTAATGTGAGCTGCCTAGGTAGGCCCAGGTTCAGAGCACAGCTTTCCTCCCATAGTTGACCCCACACTGAGCCTGCAATTTCTGTAAGCCCTGATGACATCTGGAGGTTTATTCTTGTCTTGATGTCTTTATTGGGTTTACACTCTGTGCATTTCTTGTTGTCACCTCACTGCTGTGTTCTGTGTACTTTCTACATTATGCTGACTGGATTACCTGCCACCCTTCCTGGAACAGACAATGGAGGAAGGCCATCAGGGACGTGTTTGGCAGCTGTCTCTGTGTGGACTGTAGGGGGTGCTGTCTCCCTGTGTAAGATGGCCTTTCATCTCTCCTTTTTGGAAGGGGAAAGTGTCCTAGTCCCCCACTATACTATAAGGGTTTTTTGTATTTAATTTTTAATTTTTAATTTATGTGAATATGTATGCTTGAGAGTAGGTAGCACTTGTCTTGTAACAGGGGACACCTGATATCTGTGCACAGTGGAGCCATTAAATTCCTTTAGCCCTATAAAGCAAAAATTGTAAGTGCAGGACTCAGCCTCATTGGTGCCTGGTTGAAATGGAAATTTTCTCTTCATGAATGTATTTACAATGTAACCTATGAGTATACATTTCTACCAGCACTGGGCAGGCAGAGACAAGTGGATCTCTATGAGTTAGAAGCCAACATGGTCTACATAGAGAGTATCAGGCCATCCAAGGCTGCATAATGAGACCCTGTCTCAACAACAAACCTCAACTAAGGAATTTTCTCCATTGGACTGCCCTCTGGCCATGTCTTCCAGGCATTTACTTGATTCTTGTGGGATATGGAAGGTCCCAGCCTACTGTGGGTGGTGCCACTCTTGGCCAGGTAGTCCTGGATTGTATAAGAATGCAGGCTAAGCCAGGTGTGGTGTCACATGCCTTTAGTCCCAGCCCTAAGGATGTAGAGGCAGGTGGCTCTCTATGAGTTAAGGACAGCCTAGCCAGGTCTATATATTGAGTTCCAGATCAGCTGGGGCTACAAGAAGGAGATGCTGTCTCAAAAAAGACAAAAAAAAAAAAAAAAAAAGAATGCAGGCTGCAGGCTGACCACAGAGCAGGAAAGCAAGACAGTTAGCAGCATTCCTCCATGGTCAAGTTCTTACCGTGAGTTCCTGCTTTGGCTTTAGTTAGTGATTAACTTTGACCTGGGAGAAGTAAAATAAAATAAACTCTTTCCTCTCCAAGCTTTTTTTTTTTTAGTAAATTTTTTAATTACAGCAATAGACAGAAACCAAAGCAAGATTCACCCCCAAATTGGAAAAATAAAATAAAAATATATTATAAAACTTCTATTTTGGGAAGAGGGAATCGAATTAAACATATATTTTATATATCATTTTTAGTTTATGTGTATGAAATATTGCCTGCATGTATGCAAGTGTACCTGTGTCATGCAGTTCCCATGGAGATCAGAAAATGGTGGTGGATTACCCTGGAACAGGGATTGTGGGTCATTGTTATGTGTGCTGGGAACAAAATCCAGGTCCTCTCCAAGACCAGCCAGTGCTCTTAACTGCTGAGCCATCTCTCCAACCCCAAGGGAATAAAATTTTAAAGCTGGCCAGACATAGGGACACATGCCTGTACAGGAGTTCAAATTTTCAGATATTTATTTATTTATTATTATTTGTGTGTGTGTGTGTGTGTGTGTATGTGTGTGTGCCTGTGTATGCCATTGTGATCATGTGGAGTTCAGAAGACATCTTCTGGCAGTTCTTTCTCTCCTTCTACCATGTAGGTTTCAGGAGTGGAACTCAGGTCCTCAGGCTTGGTAGTGAGTGCCATACATGCTGAGCTATCTTGCCAGCCACTTTTGTTTTCTTGTTTGGAGACAGGATCTCATTATTCAGCCCTCACTGGTCTGGAACTCTGTATGTGGCCCAGGCTGTCCTTGAACTCACAGGGATTCAGCTGCTTCTTCCTTCCAAGTGCTGGTAGTTAAGTTGTAATGCAGGACCTTACCTGACCCCCCATGTGCCCAATTATTTTATGTCAGGTAGATGTTTTTCTAATCTAAGTGCTATACTTTTTAATATTGAACAATTTCTGAGGGGGGCTTTAAAAGGAGAATTTTGGGGCTGCAGATACAGTGCAGTTGATAGACTGCTTGAATACCACACAAGGAGCCCTGCTTTTAACTCCTAGCATGGCCCAATCCAAGTGAGGTTGCTTAAAATCCTAGTACTTGAGGGGGGAGACAGGAGAGTCAGTAGTTGGAGGCCAGATGGGCGACAGAGCAAGACCCCAATTCAGAAACAAAACAGCAAGCCTGCAATTCCACCACTTAGGATTTCAAGTTCAAGGTCACCTTCAGCTACTTACAGAGTTCCAGGACAGTTTCAGATATATGACATTTTGACTGAAAAAAGGGCTACAAAGGTGTGGAGTAATTTATTTCCTTTTCCCCCTTGTGCTGGATAGCTTTAGTGTCAACTTGACACACCTGGGTTGAGGGAGCCTCAACTGGGGAATTGGCTCCATTGGATTGGCCTGTGGCCACATCTGTGGAGTATTGTCTTGATGGTCGAGCAGTGTGGGAGGGCCCAGCCCACAAGAGTGGTGCCACCCTGGGCAGGTTGTTGCATACTATATAAGAAGGCAGGCTGGGCATGAGCCAGGGGAGCAAGCCAGTGAACAGCATTCCTCCATGGCCTGTGCTTCAGCTCCTGCCTCCAGGTTCCTGCCTTGAGTTCCTGCCTTGGGCTCCCTAAGTGATGTACTGTGACTCAGGAGATGTAAGCTGAATAAACCCTTTCCTCCCCAAGTTGGTGTCAGTCAGAGAGTTTTGTCACAGCAATGGAAGACAAACTAGAACACCCCTCTTCTCTTCTTTCCTTCCTTCTTTCTTTTCTTTTTCTTTTTTTTTTTTATATATATTTGGTAAATGCCTTGATAGGTGACACTTTTTGCTCTATAAGTAAAGAATTCTCATGTATCTACCTTCCTGGTGGAATGTGTTATTTGAGGAAGCCTGATTCCTTGTTCACAAACCATGGTAACTCTAGTTTGGATCAGAACAAACTGACTCTTATTCCCTTTGAGGTGAGAGCTGTGCTTTGCAACAGCACTGTGTTTAGCAAACCCATTCACAGAGGAGCTGGGGAGAGGGCTCCATCAGTAAAGTTGTGTTTAAATAGCCATTTCTTTGGTGCCAGTTTGTGTGCATACCTGGAACTCCAAGACCTGAAGCCAGCAGTGGTGGCTTTTGAGAGTTGAAAGCTGGAGGATCAGAAGTTCAAGGCCATCCTCATCTGAGCCACCTGAGACCTGGTCTCAAAACAAACAAACAAACAAACAAACAAACAAGAAGCTCATTTAATCCAGGGGATGGGAAGCCATGAAATTCTAGGAAAGGAAAGGACCTTAGACCCAACAAATACTCTGCTTTTTTACTAACTAAACTTCTAATACATATTTTCAGTAATTTACTGATAATGTTCCAACTCTACCTTGGAATCCATGTGAGAATTTCACTTCAGTATTGAAAGAGAGATTAAATATTGCTCTTTTCTTTTAAACCTGTACAATTTGGAACTTTATTTATAGCAAGGAATTCTATGTTTTTAATCCCAACATACCCTGTGAGAGTTTGGTTTAAGGAAGCATGCTGGGGCACTCCCAAGCCTGATGGTCTGGGGCTGTGGTGCTCTTCTCCCTTTGAAAGATTCTTTTAAATTAGCTAATCAGGAAAGACTATGTAGTCAGATCCCAGCCAAAGGGAAAAATACAGAGTTCTCTTTCTTGTATTAGTGATAAATCCACAGAGCTTCTGAGTTCTGTGCATATTTGCTGAATTTGACTGACCACACATGTTACCCTTTTGCAAAAGTAAAATCTTCCTGGCCAAGTTACTTTTGATTTGTGTGTATGTTATTTGTTTGGTATTGAAGGGGTCCTAGGACCTTGGATTTTATTTCTAACAGTATTAGTGTCCTAGTTTGATTCATATTGCTTTGATGACAATAACGACCCAAACCAACCTGGGGAGGACAGAGTTCCAAGGCAGGAACTCAGCACAGGAACCTGGAGGCAGGATCTGAAGCACAGACCATGGAAAAATGCTACTTATAGGCCTGGTCTCCTGGCCCATGCTCAGCATGCTTTCTTATACAATAGAAAAGAAACTTCCAAGAGGTTGCACCACCCACAGTGGTATGGGCCTTCCCACATCACTCAACAATCATGAACATGCCTCACAGATATGGCCACAGGCCAGTCCAATGGAGAAAATTCCCCAATTGAGGCTTTCTGTACCCAGGTGTGTCAGGATGAAAACTAAAGCTATTCTACTCAATTAATAAAACAAATGAAATGTAGAGAATGAAGAGTTTATTTGATTTACAGTTCCAGAGGATAAGTGTCCATCATGATGGAGGAAGCATGGCAGGAGAAAAAAAGAAAGCTGAGCTATCAAGTTTTGAATCAGTTAAAGGAAGCAGAAAGAAGGCAGACTCTAAGAGGGGCAAAGTATGGATCCTCCACACCCACCCCAGTGATATGCTACCTGCAAAGTGCTGTCTTTATCATTTTTTGGTGACCCTGGTTGCTTATTAGGAATTTGGTCCTTTACACTGTCTTGCTTGTTTGTTTTTTGAGACAGTATCTCATGTAGCCCAGGCTGGAGTTGAACTCTAAGGAGGATTTTGGCCTCCCAGTCTTCCTGACTCCACCTCCCAAGTGCTGGGTAGTCAGGCCTGTCCACTGTGCCTGCCTTGGACCTTGTACTTTCTAGGTGATTCTGAATCATACTCAGTTCCCTGAAGACAGAATGGAGATTATTTAGAGCTGAGAATTAAGTGAAATAACACATACAAAGGAAATTTGTGAATCAGGAAATGCCCTAAGGTCTGTGGATCCAGGAGGTAACAGGGAGGGTGGGGAAACTATCAGTCTCTCCAGTGGAATCAGTTGTCATTATTGCTTAAAGCCCCACACCAACCAAACAAAACCTGACTAAACTTTGAATTCTGTCTCTAGGACTAGGAGCTGAAGATGAGTCCAAGCTGTAAAATTTCACACAAATATTAAGCTACTGTAACTCAGCATTGAACAAACAGTCAGAAAGTCCTGAGAGGAGTGATATTTCTGAAAGTGCTTGGCTTCCAGCAATTGGTATAATTAAGGTGACACTAACCATGAGTGGACACTCTTAAAAGATTCTCTCTCTCTCTCTCTCTCTCTCTCTCTCTCTCTCTCTCTCTCTCTCTCTCTGTGTGTTTGCACATGTGGGTATGCCTGAGAAGCCCCAAAAGAGGCATTTGATCCCTGAAGCTGGAGTCACAGAGGGTGTGAGTCACCTGATGTGGTTGCTGGGAATGGAACTCTGGTCCTCTGGTAATTAAGAATGGAAAGAAGTTCTATTGAAAGTTAAACCCAGACAAAAGTGAAGTCTGTGCTGACTCAGGGAAAGGAAAATAAATTAGCCCTTGATTTTATTTGTAAAATGGCCCATAGCCCTGTGTGACCTAGTACTAGCCTTGAACTCAGGAAATTATGCCAGTCAACATTTCAACATCTAGGTGGAAGGGCATGAGGTGCCACCCCTCCCTGAGCTGCTATTGGCAGTACATGACTCCTGGAGAGAAGGAGAGTCATTTTTCTATGGGGGTGTGTCCACTGGAAGGTTGCCCATCACACAGCAGATAACCCCTCATCTAAGGGTATACATGCAAAGCTAATTGGATAATTAGAATTGGAGGTTTATAAAAGAAAGAGGAGGAGGAGAAGAGGAGGAGGAAAAGAAGGAGGAGGAAGGGGAGGAGGAGGGAAAGAAGATGGAGAGTAGGACATGAAATTCAGATCAGGGCATGAACCCAGCAAGCCTCCCAAACTGTGCCATTCCTGCTGACTAATACAGACCAAGACCTTAGAAGTTAGCCTGAGAATATGTGATTGATACTTGACTTGGGCTTTTGGAGGAGTTCCTGAGTAGCTGGATGAGAATCAGCTGGTCCCTCTGTTAAGTTATAAAAAAGCATGAAACCCCAATAAAAGGCACATGAGGCTTAGGTAACTCTAGGAACATGCTTTACTTCCATGTGGGACTGCCAGCGTGAGCCACCTGCAGACATGTGGTGAGACCGGAAAACATGGCAAGCGGCAGGGCAGAAGGAGGGGGCAGAGAGAGGCAGGCAGAGGGAAGGGGCAGAGAGGGGGGGACAGAGAGAGGGAGATGGCGGCTGGGGTCCACCCTTTATATCCATGGGGTGGGGCCTCAGGTAAGTGGGAAGGGGTCAGAGGGTTGGCAGGTTCTGGAGGAAGTGGGCACCTATGTGCCCCTTAGGATTCTGGGAAGCCTGCACCTAAAATTCCAGCCTTTTGCTTATGATAAGGAAATGGGGCACTGCTCTATCTCTTCTGTATCTGCTTCAGAGCTGATTGGGGGTGAAGTCTTGGGGGAACAGCTGTCAGGCTGGAGGGTTAGAATCCAGTTTCCCATTTTGGCTGCTCTGGGTGCTCTGCCCTGTGGGTTTGGTCCAGATTGATAGTGGCCAGTACTTAGTGGATGTTTTCTCTGCAACTGAAAAGACAAGCTGGTTGAGCCTTATATGAGTATACCAGTGTGGAGGACTTCACAGTACCAACAGGGGGCTACTGAATGCATTAGCAATTGGAGGGTCCCTGTCTAGGGTCTGCAGAGGGAAAGAGAGCTTGTACCCTGATTTGAGAAATTGGAAAAAAGCTTTAGAACACAGAGCTCTAGAATGAGGGCCAGTTTTAATACACAAGGCTCCAGAATGAGAGCCATAACCATGAGAATATAAAAGGTGGTATTTTCTGGCATGGCACACTAAATCTGTCATCTATCCCTGAGATATTTTCTAATGTGATGTAATAGATTCCTAACTTGGCACAGTAGGTCTCTCACCTATCTCTATTTTCTAACATAACACAGTAGATTTCTAACTTGGCACAGTAGGTCTCTCACCTATCTCTCTGATAATAACCTATTTCATTGTTTTCTTCTTTAGGTTACAGTTTCCTGTTGGGGTGTTTAAAACCACACAGTTAGCTCAGATAAATAAAGTTAGTTTTGGTGTTAAGGTCAGTTGAGGTTCTGGTCCTTAGGGGGTCACTCGGGCCTTGTGCCTGGCTCTTTTCACCAGTTCCATCTATGTGAGGAAAAAGTCAGGCCTTGCTTGACCAGTGCTTCCCTTTGAAGCATGAGGAGTTTCTCCTATATATGGACTTTCCTCCCTTGACTGGACACTGGCAGGAAGAAGTCCTTTTAAGCGAATCTCCAAGACTTCGCTGGCATGGGATGACCAGTGACTCGCTGCCACAGGACATGCACAAAGTTTCAGATGCAGGACCCTAGGACCCAAGTCATCCTCAGAGGGTAGGGGCCAAAATATTGTTCCTTCAAATCCCTCTTGCCAAATCAGATTGGAGCTCTAAGTGTGGTTGCTCAACCTCCAACGGGATTATTTGAATTAATTTGATTACCATATAACTCCTAAGTAAAGCTTGAATATTGGCGTAAGCACCGTTAATAAATTCTTAATTGCTGTGGCAAAAATATTCTTACTAATAATAAAAGCTCATGGTGGGAGCCTGGTAGTGGCTGCAGCACACGCTAGGAAAGGATGCTATTAATTGGCTTGTGTTGCTGGCTCATATTCAGCTTTATTGTATACAATATGGAAATATCTGGCCAAGAATGGCATCACCCACAATGGGCCAGTCCAATGAAGGCAATTATTGAGGTTTCTCAGCTCAGGTGTTTCAAGTTGACATTAAACCTATGAGGTAAGTCTTACAATTTGTTCTTTAAGGTCTATGAAGGTCATTTAGGTACTCAAAGTACAATGATTTAAACCATGCAAGGCAAAAGGTTCTAACATAGACCATGAAACAAACCCAAGATAATAAAGAGGTTAAAACCAGTAACTTCTCAAATGAAGGCCATGTCACTTGTACCCAGATTTTGAATTTATAGCTTTGAAAAGGAAAAGGAAGGGGAGGGCATTGTCATATACCACCAGTAGACAGGAAATTCTTAGGGCTCACCCAAATTTGTTACATTCAGACTGTCGGTGTGGTCACCGGAAGTAAAACCTAATTTCTCTTAAAAATATTAAAAGTAACATGTGCAAAGTATAACAGGTATATAAAACAATTTTAGTATGTATGGGTAACTATATACATCTGTTTCACTTGAGGCTGTAACAAGGTATATAGTACCTGGTAGGTGGAACACAATTTCTTGTATATGCCATAGCTACATTATGGAATTCTTAAAAGTGAACAGTACTTCATGCATACACTCATAAATAAGGTTCTAATAAATAAATTTGGCGATAACACTTTGTAAAGGTTGTTCTAAGCAGAGTCACATGCGTTGTAATCATACACAGACAGATCTTAATATGCTGTTTAACAATGTCATACATATACACACATGTATCCACACATTCCTTCAAGAGATTTTTATCTTAGTGTTTGTATTGATCAGTCATGTGCATTGCAATCCTACACAGACAGATCTTAATATGCTTTTTAAATTTTTTTTTTTTTTATTATTTATTTATTTTTGTATGTGTATGAATGTACTGTCTGCATGCAGGTCTGTGCACCCGTGTCGTGCAATGCCGCGGAGGTCAGAAGAGGGTCTCGGATTCCCCTGGAACTGGCTCTCCAGCCCGGGATTTTTTTTTTTTTTTTTTTATTAGGTATGAAAAGCCAGTTGGTCTAGATTTTAGGTTCTCTGTTCTAATTTTGTATTGGAGGGTGTTAGGTCCAGGCTTCCAAATACCTAAGGGGCACATCAGGTGCCCACTTCCTCCAGAAGCTGCCAACCCTCTGACCCCTTCCCACTTACCTGAGGCCCACCCCATGGTTATAAAGGGTGGACCCCAGCCGCCATCTCCCTCTCTCTGTCACCCCCTCTGCTACCTCTCTCTGGTACTCTCTGGCGCTCTCTCTTGCCCCCTCCCTCTGCCATGCCGCTTGCCATGCTTCGGGTCCCACACAGTGCCTGCAGGTGGGCTCACCTGGCAGTCCCCACATGGAAAGTAAAAGAAATACATGTTCCTAGAGTGGACCTAAGCCTCATGTGAACTTTTATGGAGGTTTTATATGCTTTTTTATAACAACATTATGGTGCTGTGAGGACTCAGTTGGGTTCGAGACATTTTGATCAGGTGGAGTGCTCGCCATTGTTTTAGTCTGGCAGAGCACTTGCCAGCTCTCACCCAGAAATGGACCTCCAAATATTTTTGGAACCCCTGGACCTGCCAGCCGTGTATTTCTCTAGACAATCGGATTCAGGATGAGGTACCACTCTGCTCTCATCCGCTCTCCTCTCCAACTCAATACAACTCATTCCCCCTCCAGTCTCTCTCTCTCTCTCTCCTCTCATCTCTCTCGTCTCTCTCTCAATCATCCCACTCTCTCCACACTTCTGCCCCTTGCAGTTTTTCTATCCTCTCTCTGCTCCTCTCAGCCACCACCGCCGATTTCAATCCAGTGAGGCTCGCAGGCTACCTCATTGGGTTCCTGTTGCCTGCCACTCTGAACCTGTCTGCAATTCTTGGGATGCCAAATTGCATATTCTAGGGTTCCGTTCCGTAAGTGACCTCCCCTGTGGACTTGGGACTCTGAGCCCACAGGCAAGCAGGTCCACTTTTCAGGCTGAGTTTTCCTAACCTGTTTTCCTGCTCCAAGCTGCTTTGCA
>VZQC01014779.1:126755-151927 GCA_009823505.1 Rhizomys pruinosus | reverse complement strand
TGTGTGGACTAAGTGTTTTATGTGTATGACATGTTAAAAAGCACTATTAAGGGTGGAGAGATATGCCTAGGGTTAAAAGCGCACAGCGCTCTTGCAGAGGACCCGAGGTTCAGATCCTCCCCAGCACCCCATGCGGCGTAAGATCCGTCTATAGCCTAGTGGTTAAGAGCACTGACGCTCTTGCAGAGGACCCGGGTTCAATCCCCAGCACCCACATGGCGGCTAAGAACCGTCTGTAACTCCAATTCCAGGAGAACTCCAGTTCCAGGGGAATCCGAGACCCTCTTCTGACCTCCACGGCATTGCACGACACGGGTGCACAGACCTGCATGCAGACAATAGACATTCATACACATACAAAAATAAATAATAAAAAAAAATTTAAAAAAAAAAGACTCCCAAGGCATGTAAAGAATAGAAAGTCAGTCTTCAACTCAACAAAGGAAAACTTGAATTTCATACAAGAATCACAAACAAAAGAAATCCACATGCCAAAATCACAATGAAAAAAATAAGACAACAAAAAAAGAAAAATATATATCCACTAAACACTAACAGCTCTATGAGGAAGACCCCCAAGACAAAACTCAGGACAAAGAATTTAAAAGAACAAGCATAAACATGATCAAAGAATTCAAGAAATTTAAAGAACACACAAGCAAACAAATCAAAGAACTAAAAGAAAATAGGGGTAAACGTCTCACTGAATTCACAAAAGAGATAGAAATACTGAAGAAAACTCAGGCTGAAAGAAGGAAGGAAGTGAAACACTCAATAAACCACCTGGAAATGATAGTAGAAACCCTCAGCAATAAAAAGAATGAAGTGGAAAATAGAATATGAATCCAGGATGATAAAGTTAAATAATTGGACTGCTCAAGCAAAGCTTATGAAAAAAATTAAAATACAGGAATGGAGTATTCTGGAAATGTGGGACACCATGAAAAGACAAAACTTATGCATCACAGGCATAGAGGAAGGAGAACAACCTCAGGATTATGGTATTGATCAGATCTTCAACAGGATTATAGAAGAAAATTTCCCAAAATTAAGGAACAGCATGTCCATACAAATACAAGAAGTACACAGAAGACCAAGTAGACAGGACCAGAAAAGAAACTCCCCCAGCCAAATAATAGTAAAAATACCAAATGTTCAGAACAAAGAGAGAATACTGAAAGCTGTAAAAGGAAAACATGTCATATATAAAGGAAAGGCCATACAGAAGAAAGGAATAACTATACCCAAGTGGCAACAGAAAGGAGTGAAATGAAGGTATAACTATAGAAACACAAAGTTAGACCAAGAATGCAAACAGAAACTAAAATCATGGGTACCAATACACATCTCTCAATAATAACTTTAAATATCAATGGATTGAACTCCCCAATCAAGAGACACAGTCTAGTGGAATGGATTAAGAAACAAAATCCATCTTTTTGTTGTGTGCAAGAAACTCATCTCACCTTCAAGAGCAGCCACTATCTTAAGGTGAAAGGGTTTGTGGTGCTTTGAATGAGAGTGTCCCCCATAGGCTTTAAGTATTCAGACATTTTGTCTCCAGTTGGTGGCACTGATCTTGGAGGTCTTAGAAGGTGTGGCCATGCTGGAGGAAGTCCATCATTGGGGGCAGGCTTAGTGAGTTTAACAAGCCTTGTGGTCTCCAGTCTCTCTCTCTCTCTGCTTCCTGTGCTCATTGCAAGATGTGACCCTTGGCTGGCTGCTCCAGCCCCAGCCACCATGCATTCCACCACAATGGACTCTAATTCCCTGGAACCATCAATCATAAGCTCAAGTAAACTCTTCCTTTTATAAGTTCCCTTGGTCATGGTGGTTTATCACAGCAACAGAAAAGTGAGTAATACAGGGTTGAAAAAATATTTCAAGCAAAAGGCACTAAGAAACAAGCAAGAGTTGCTATTCTACTATCAGACAAAATAGACTTCAAACTAAAACTATTCAGATGTTGTTCAATGTTTTTTAATCATGCGTGATCCCATTCCATACACTGTTCTTCCCTTCTTGACTCAGCTCCAGGACTTGCCTCCTGCCTGCAGGCGGACAGTCTCTAGGCTTCACTCTTGCAAGAAAGTGGGCGAGAGAAAACTGCAGGAGATCACCCGTAGGAAAAATGAGCAGACTAACATATGAGGAGAGCCAGGAGGAAGAAACTCCATTTTATTTCTGTCAGTGAGGTCTATATATTGAGGGCTACCGTGCTTTGGGCAAGGAAATGGGGGCAGGAGGGTGTGAAATGAGGAGAAGGGAAGTGCAAGCCATCTTGGCTCCTGCAGGATGACCAAGCTACTAAAGCTTACTGTTTGTGTAAACAGTAAGCTGGAGGTGTGACATCTTTGCTCAATAGATCAAAGGAAGAGGCCAATGGGTTTAGAAATTTGCAGAAGTAGGGGAGGCAGGAAAACTGCCTACCCCAACCTCATGAAGAGGCCCCCGGGGCAGATTTCTGCAGTTCTCCTGCTTCCAGCCAAGGAAACTCCTATTCCCACAAGAAGAGATGAAGAGATTAACTTCATTCTTATCAAAGGAAAAATTAATGAAGAAGATATTACAATCATAAATATATACACACATCAAATTTTGGTGCACCCAACTTCATAATAAAACATTACAGGACATTAAGACACAGATTAATCTCTACACACTTGTAGTAGGAGATTCAAAATCCCACTGTCTCCATTAGGTAGGTTAACTGGACAAAGAATAAAGAGAAACATCTGAATTAAACAATACCAAACATCAAATGGACCTAACAGACATCTACCAAATATTCCATCCAAGCACCAAAGGATATACTTTCTATTTAGACCCCATGGAACTTTCTCCAAAATTGACCACATATGGAGGCACAAAACAAACCTCAACAAATACAAAAAATCTGAAATAATTCCATATATTATATCAGACCACAATGCAATTAAACTTTTACCAATATAAAAAGAAGCCATAATAACTACATAACTCATGGAGATTAGATAGCACACTCCTGAATAGTGAACAGGTCAAAGGAGAAATTAATTAAGAAAGAAATAAAAGTATACCTAGGATTAAACAAAAAGGACAATACAACACACATGAACACACACACAAAAAAAAACAGGGAAGTTTATAGCTCTAAGTGTCTCCATTAAAAATGAGAAAGAGCACAAACAAATAACTTAACATTGAAACTTAAGAAACTTGAAAGACAACAACAAATGAAACCCAACTCCAGAAGACAAGAAGAAATAACAAAAGTAAGAACAAATATTAATGAAATAGAAACAAAGAAAATACAAAGAATCAATGAGACCTGGTTCTTTGAAAGGATAAACAAAATAGACAGACCCTTAGCCCATTTAATAAAAAGAAAGAAAAAGCAACTCCAAATCAACAAAATTAGAGATGAAAGGGGAAACATCAAAACTTATAACAAAAAGATCCAGAACATTATATGAGAATACTTAAAAAACCTGTACTCAATTAAATTTGAAACCTTAAGAGAAATGAACAAATATCTGAAATCATGGGATTCCCCAAAGCTTAACCAAGAAGAGATCGGAAAATTAAACAGACCGCCATCATATAAAGAAATTGAAATAGTAATAAAAATTCTCCCAACTAAAAAAGCCCAGGACCAGAGGGATTTACAGCAGAATTTTACCAGATCTTTATTTATTTTTTTAACATTTATATTGAAGTTATATGTGTTTCATACATTGTTTCTCAGTTCAATCTAGACTCATTTTGTCTTCCATGTCCCCCCACTCCACCAGAGTTCATGCACTCTGCCATCCCTGCCCTGTATCTTTATCTAATTATCTTCAAGGTTTTTTCAAAGCAGAGGATTATTGTCCTTGGGAGAACTTTACTGTTTCACGTGGTTCCCTGTCCCTGTTCCTCTTTTGTTCCCTCCAATCTGTACTGCTTCAACATATGCTATACTGTTTGCCATTTCCATATCATATTTCAGGATTCACATTTTTCCTTTTTAAATTTATATTACTCTAAAATATGCCTGCATATCCTCCACCATATACCTAGATTACACAGTCTAAAAATAAGAGGTGAGTTAATTCTAGAGCCTGTTAAGGGATTTATATTATCAGAACACAGTTGCTTTCAAGGAAAGGGGTATATAACATTGATGTTATTCAGTTTACCTTACAACTCAGTGCTAGGTGCTAGCATCCGCAAATGAGAGATACCATTCATCCTTTGCTTTTCTGGGACTGTGTTACTTCACTTAGCATAGTATCTTCTAGTTCCATCCATTTACTTTACCAGACATTTAAAGAGAACCTACAAACATTATTATTCAAGTAATTCAAAAGGAGAAAAACAGGGAAACCTACCAAATTCCTTTTTTTTAAGAACTTGCTTTTTATTTTATTATGCTTTTTTTATTTTTCTATGTGTATGAACATACTGTCTGCATAGAGGTTTGTGAACCCATGTCATGCAATGCCACAGAGGTCAGAAGAGGGTATTGGATTCCCCTGGAACTGGAGTTAAAGATGGTTTTCAGCCACCATGTGGGTGCTGGGGATCAAATCCAGGCCCTCTACAAGAGCAGCTGGCACTCTTAACCAATAGGACATCTCTCCAGCACCCCCAAATTCATTTTATGATGCTGGCCTCACTCTAATACTAAAAATCAAGATACAACCCAAAAAGAAAACTATAGACGCATATCCTTAATAAATATAGATGCAAAAACTGTCAACTTGCAAACTGCATGCAAACACAAACCAAAAAGTTCATCCACCATGATCAAGTCAGATTTATTCCAGAGATGCAGGGATGGTTCATCATATAAAAATCAATAAATGTGGGGCTGGAGAGATGGCCTAGCGGTTAAGAGCGCCGACCGCTCTTACAGAGGACCCGGGTTCAATCCCCAGCACCCACATGGCGGCCGAGAACCGTCTGAAACTCCAGTTCCAGGGGAATCCGAGACCCTCTTCTGACCTCCGCGGCATCACACGACACGGGTGCACACACCTGCACACAGACAGTACATTCATACACATACCGAAATAAATAAAAAAAAAAATTTAAAAAAATCAATAAATGTTATAAATCATATAAATGGACTCAAAGACAAAAACCACATGGTTATCTCAATTGATGTAGAAAAGACTTTTGATAAAATTCAACATTCCTTTATGCTTAAAGTACTAGAGAGCATTATACTGGAGGGAACATACCTCAATATAATTAAATTTATATACAACAAACCGACAGCCAACATTGTTCTAAATGGAGAAAAACTAGAAGCTTTCCCCCTTTTAAAATGAGGAACCCATTAAGGTTGCCCACTATCTCCACTTCTTTCCAATACTGTGCATGAAACTCTTGCAAAAAGAAGGAAATTAAAAAATTAAAGGACTGCTAATTGGAACAGTGGAGATCAAACAATCCCTTTCTGCAGAGGACAGTATGATGGACATCCCAAGTGCATGGTGCTTTCTGAGTCACTCATACATATAATATTAAACATGCATGGAAATGCACTCTATCTTCCCTTTACCTCTTCCAAAGATTAACTATAAACTATTTGGGCTGTATAGGGGATGGCCTAGCTGTACACAGCAGCACATGGCTGGATGGGTAAAGAGAAAAGCTCTTTTCTCCAGCTTCCAGCTCTTCAGCAGTCTCCTCTTTCACAGCTCCCCTTGCATGCTCCTCTTGCTCAACTGGGTGGGTCATGGGTCCCTACTCTCTGCCTATCAACTTCTCCCCATTGCCTCCATCCACATGCTTATCTCCATGTCTCCTGATGCCCTCCTCATTCACTCCACAACCCTAGTCCTAGCTTCCTAGCACCCAGCTCTCTAGCTCTACATTGTTCTCTCTCAGTCTCCATTCCACACACCCAAATTTCAGGCCCTTTCTCTCATCTTCATTCTAGGACCTCAACATCCAGCTCACAAAGTCTTCACAGGAGTCAAGGATTTCAATTTACCAACACAACCCCAGTTGCTGTGGATCAGGAAAAGAATCAGTGAAGCAATATCAAGACATGAGTCAACCACTGAAAGCACGAACAAACTCACAGGTGAGGAGACAGCTATGTCACCTCCTGGGCTCAACTACCTATCTGGAGACTCTCCATCACCCAACATGGCTGGCTATACACACATGCAAGTAGTTACCCCAGAGGCCTTCTAATGCCAGGCTCTCTCATGAGTCATTGTCTTATTTTCATATGACATCTATTTACTCTTTGGCATCTATAGGCCAAGCTGTTATAGACTTTTCCCAACCATCCTGGTGATTTCATTTGTGTCTTACCCTACCATAAAGCTCCCAAGACTTTCACAGCTATACCTGGCTTTTGCACCTTTCATGAATTTATTTTCCATCCTTGTTTCTTTAGGTGTACTTGATATCTCTCAAATGGGTTCCACATCTACAAATCCCTCAGAAGTTAACACTAAGTACTAAGTCAAACATAAACAAGGTCTAACACAGTATGGAATTATTTTTATATTTGTATCAATTGTTTTTTTTCAACAGATCCATGTTGGGTACAATAACATGGATAAAAGGCATTAAGTTAGTAGGGACTTTACTACCTTTAGTCATTTCGTGGAGACATCTGTGTCCTGGAGTTATTACATGGAGCTTCCCTGGATTTCTTTATCCTTAATAAACTCATTGGAGGTAGCACCAGCTGCCGGGCCCTGAGCATAGGCCAAAGAGGACTATGATCCCTCTTGCCCCTGCTGAACTTGTTGGCTCCCAGGATCAGGCAGTCCTGGGGTCTGACATCTGGCTCCTGGGAAAATTGTCTCCATGTATTACATAACCTTTTCAGGAGAAAAATATACCCTGTATAATATGTGGAGGGATAATTGTCTACCCCTTGGACAGTTTTTATTTTCCATACACATTTTTGTGAACTCTGCTTCAGGTTTTAAAGCCTTCCAGAAGCTCCGTAGGACAGAATTTGGCTTCTTGTCAATTTTTTTAGGAACCTAGACTCCACACAAATCTTGCCACACTTGCCTTTTAGTAACCCAAACACCTTTTTCTCTCCTTTGACTTTTCCTATCACTTTTAGGTTGCTCTACTATTTTACATACACACTTTACATTCTAGTCTAAATCACTTAAATGTTTCAAAGTCTCTCCTACTGCAAAACAATCCTGCCCCACTAAGGGACTTGGGAAAGACACTAAAGCCCTTTATTAATCTTGAGATCACTGAAGTACTTTATATCTCTGGTGAACATAGTGCTATTGACTCAGTGGTCTCAGCATCATACATTGCTTTCCTTATACCTAGATTTATCAGTAGTGCCTCTCTGTCCTTCTATTGTTCTCCAGCCCCTGATATCCATGGAAACATCCACTAGTGATGACTAAGTCTCTAATGGCTCATACAAGCTAGCTCATCAGGAACTGCTTCCCCTTGTGCTGCCTCAGGTTATTAACAGTTGATCTGGAGGGCCATCTTCGGCTTTTTCTAAGTCACTCCCTTCTTCATTACTATGTATCTGCCGTCTCCCATGGTTCTAAGTTTTTTGGTCCCAGGATAAGTCTTGTATTATGTATCTAATCTGGGCTCTCTTCTCCTTCTGGCCCCAAGCCATAAAAAAATCGTAGGCTAACACCTCCATCTCTTTTTCTCTTCTATGAAATTTAGTGTCTAGGTCAGAGGCCACTACTGAAGAGGCCAGCTTCATATTCCTCTCTCACTGCAGTTCCCTCCCTTACACCTTCAGTCTCTCTCTGGGCTACCACCTCTACCTGGGACAGATTTCTTACTACAAAAAGCAGTGGCCAAGCTACCTCCACAGCTGCTTGCTACTCCCACATCTTTTAATGTCTGCTCTAAATCTTTGGCTCTTCTCAAAGCATCTTCATACTCCTACAGCACACCCCACTGGTAAAAGAGGTGTGCCATTCTATACCACGTACAATCAGACCACCATCCCAAGATTTCCCTGGCTGACATCATTTGCTTAGATGGTTTCACCTTATGTATTAGTCACTTTTCTATTGCTGTGATAAAACTACCATGACCAAGGGGAACTTATAAAAGGAAGAGTTTATTTGAGCTTACAATTAACTGATGGTTCCAGGGTATTAGAGTCTATCATGTTGGGGAGGTATGTTGGAAAAAGCTGGAGCAGAAAACCAAGGTTCACATCTTCCAGTGAACACAGCAAGCATAGAGAGAGCAACTGGAGACTGGCAAGGCTTGTTGAACTCTCTAAGCCCACCCCCAGTGTTGTACTTCCTCCAACATAGCCACACCTTCTAAGATCTCCCAAAACACTGCCACCAACTGGGATCAAAATGTCTGAATACTTGAAGCCTTTGGAGGACATTCTCATTCAAATCACTCCCTGGACCCCATAGGCTCATGACCATATAAAATGCAAAATGTCTTTAGTCCAACCTTAAAATTCTCCATGTTCTTCACCAGTCTCAATACTATTCAAAAGTCTGCAGTTCAAAGTCTCTTCTGAGACCTAGGCCAATCTTTTAACTGTAAACTCCTGTAAAATCAAAAGGCAAATTACATACTCCCAACAGACAGTGGAATGGAATACACATTCCCACTCCAAAAGGGAGGAATAGAGGCATAGTGAGGAAATACTGGAACAAAACAAGACTGAAAACCAGCAGGGGGAACACCAAGTCCAGTAGCTCCATGTGAGACTTCTGGGACTTTACTCCCAAAGGGCTTAGATGGCTGAGCATTTCCAGCTTTGTGTGCAACATACATCTCTTTCTTAGGCTGGTACCACTCCCTGTATGCAGCTCTTCTTAGCAAATATCTCACAGCTCTGGGACCTTGAATGTCTTCTTGGGGTCTTCACTGTCAACCATGCTTCACCTTCACAGCTCCACGCAATGGCCTATCAGGGCCTTCTTTATGCAGGGACACCCCTGCTGCACTCTGCCTGGCCTCTGTGGCTCTCTGAACCTGCAGAGGAAGAAGTGATGACCCCTTCACTCTTGCATCCTTTATATCTCTAAAGCCAGCAATATGTGAATGAAACTGCCAGGTTTGGCTACAAGTTTTAAGTGGATCCTGGCCTCCTTCTACCACATTCACAGCTTTTCTCTGTCCTGAACTTGTTGGAATAGGAAACCAGTTCGGTATTTTCCTTTCAAAGGTTGGAGGCTTAGCTGGGTGTGGTCTTGACCTGAAGGTAGTCTTCCCACTGTTTCCTTGTAAATCACTAGGCCTCTCCTTAATCTCTTTAATCTCCTTATCAAAGGGATCCTCTCCTTTAGCACATGCCTTGGCTCCAACATTAATCTTCCCAGTGCACTTTTCTGATCCAAACTGTACATTCTGCATTTTCTTCTGCCACATTTGCTCTTTTTAACTGTAGATATGTATAATATTAATCATTAATAGCCATGCCATAGTTTCTACATTAGGCTGTCTTGAAATATCCACCACCAAAGACATTAGTCCAATGCTTTTCAACTTAGCCTCAGGCAAGCATTTGGGCTGAGGGCAAACTCCAGCCAGACTCTTTGCCAAAATATTCCAGTTGCTGCTTAAGTCCTTATTTTTCCCTGAAACTACATTTTTCTTAGCACTGCTTTTTTTTCAGGCTCCTACTAGAATGGCCTGTTAATCTCTCCTTATGGCAGTCAACAGGTTTTCTAGCCCAAAGATCCAAAGGCTTCACATTTCTCCAAATACTCACATGGTCAAGTTCTTCACAGCTAATAGCCCACTCTGGTATGAATTACTGTATTAGTCACGTTTCTGTTGCTGTGATAAAACCATCATGACCATGGGGAACTTATAAAAGGAAGAGTTTATTTGATCTTACAATTGATGGCTCCAGGTAATTAGAGTTCATCGTGCTGGGGAGGCATGATGGCAGGAGCTGGAGCAGAATGCAGGGATTCACATCTTTCAGTGAGCATAGTAAGCATGAGCAAGGGAGGTCCTTCCATCTTCTGGTAGCTTCTTCAATCTCCTTCTTCCAGGACTTAAAATTTTCATTGTAGAAATTTTTAGTGTCTTTGGTCAGGTTTGTTTCTAGATGTTTTATTTTTAGAGGCTATTGTGAATGGGAAAGTCTCCTTGTATTCCTTTGCCAGTTGCTTGTTATTGGTATAAAGAAAGACTAGGGCCATTAGCTGTGCGAGTTGCCTGGGACTGGGAGCTTAAGTAAAGGGGGAATTTTTTTTTTTTTTTTGGTGGAAGTCAACCATGGCCCGCAAGAGACAGTCCTAGAGTATGGAGCAGGGAAGCGTTTGGGTTCCCTACTCCTCCCCTTCACACCCCCCTCCAGGAATCAGCCCTGCTGAAGCAGCAGGAGTTGGGGAGGGGCTGGGGTTGCAGTCCCAAAGCTCTGGTCTCTGTCTGCCCCCTGCATTGGGTGGTGTCACATCCCCATTGGGGTTTTGCAAGCCAAAAAAGAGGACTGAGCCTGTGAGGATCACGGTGCCTGAGCTGCAGAAAGGAGATTCAGATTCTGAAAAACATGAGTGTGCAAAGAAGAAGATTGTCCCACAGGGATCCTGCGAGGGGACTGGTTTGTTTGCCTTGCTTCCTTAACCTAAGAACCTGATTGTGAAAGAGACTAATAGGTTGCTCCTGTCCCATGCCTTCTCCTAGAAACCCTCAGATGTCTCAGATGCCAAGCCCTCTAGACTAGCTTCTAAGACCAAGCCCTCCTCACTTGCCCCTGTTTTGGGCACCACAACCACTCCATCATCCTCTGCCATCAAAGCTGCTGCCAAGAGTGCTGCCCTGGAGGTTACAAAGCAGATCACACATGAAGATGATGACAGTGATGAGGAAGTAGCTCCTGAGAACTTTTTTCTCCCTCCCCAAGGCTGAGCCACCTCGAGTTAAGCTATACCCTTACTCGGTCCCCACTGTCCCTGGAGAGCTGCCTCCAGGCACAGAACCAGAGACAGCCTTCCAGGATGATGCAGCCAATGTCCTCCTCGAGTTTAAGATGGCAGCAGACTCAAGTGGGGCCCCTTGGATGCAGAAGCCTGGGGATGACTACAGCTACAGTCAGTTTTCCACATATGGCAATGCCAATGCCGCTGGTGCTTATTATCAGGATTATTACAGTGGTGGCTACTCTCCTGCACAGGACCAACCATTGGTCCCTCCACAGGAAATTGCTCCAGATGCCTCCTTCATTGATGATGAAGCATTTAAGTGGCTTCAGGGCAAGAGAAACAGAGGAAGGGAGGAAATGAACTTTATGGAGATCGAATGTGATGACAAGCTCAGTGGGGCCCAGCAGCAGATGACCAAGTCATTGACAGAAGAAAAAACCATGAAGTCCTTCAGCAAAAAGAAAGGTGAGCAGCCAACAAGCCAACGGTGGAAACATCAGATCACATACCTGATCCATCAGGCTACAGAATGGGAGTTGGAACTGAAGAACACCTGGTGGGAAAACAAGCTCAGCCATCAGACTCAAGCCAAATATGGATTCTAGGGCTCAGGAATTGATTGCTACAGGATCTCCTGCCAGCCAATTGGATCAGCCCCCAGCTTCACCTCTGGGACCCCAGATGCTCTAAGTCCAGGACCTCTTCCCTGAAGACACAGCCCTTGCATCTAGGAGAAGAAAAATATTTGATAAAATTTTCTTAACAAGTTAGAAAATACAGCTCCCTTCTGTGCTGAGCTATCAGAGACTCAAAAGATGCCTACAAAGGGCTCTGAGTTCTAGGTGGGAGTTTTGCTCCCTTTCGGATGTGTTGAGATGTTGAACTCTCCCCCAACATTATTTTAACCAGGGATGTCTGTTCAAATAAAACAGTGTGAAAAAAAAGAAAGACTACTTATTTTTCTATGTTAATTTTTTATTCTGCCACTTTACTGAAACTGCTAATTGTTTCTAGGAGTTTTCTGGTGGAGTTTTTAGCATCTCTTAGGTAAACAATCATGTCATCTACAAAAAGCAATAGTTTGACCTCCTCTTTTCCTATTAGTAGTCCTTTATTTCCTTTTCTTGCTTACTGCTCTCTGGAGCATCTCAAGCACTATATTGAAAAGGAGTGGGGATAGGGAGCAGGCTTACCAGGTTCCTGACTTTAAGGATGACACTTCTAATTTTTCCCCATTTAGAATAATATTGGCTGTGTGGTTATTGTATGTGGGTTTAATTATGTTGAGGAATATTCCCTACAGTCCAATTCCCTCTAGGACTTTAAACATGAAGTCATGTTGAATTTTGTCAAAGACCTTTTCCACATCAATTGAGATGACCATGTGGTTTTTGTCTTTCAGTCCATTTATGTGCTTTATGATATTTATTGATTTACATATGTTGAACCATCCCTGCATCTCTGGAATGAATCTGACTTGGTCATGGTGGATGATCTTTTTGATTTGTGCCTGTATGTAATTTGCAAGTATTTTTTTTCTGAAAACAAGTTTTATTTAAATAGGGTTTAAATACATTACATGACATTAAAATTGGAAGGGAAAAGAAATCAAAAACCTATTTGTTCCTTCACATGGCACTGGGCAGCTGCTGTGAGTTGCAAGCTTTACATGACTGATGACATCAGCTTAGTATTTGTTCCCTTGTCAGAAGTTTAACTGATAGACAGATGTCCTATCACTTCACTGGAAGGAAGTGGCCCTTTGGGAATTCTGCTGGCTCTGTCAGGTTAGAGACCAGGGGCTTTTTACTGCCAGAGATTCCCTCTAATGGCATACCTGCTGTTCTGCCTCACCCCATCCTCTTCTGATTCATTTGGCTGGTCAAGGGAGGACATTCTCCTAGGGCAGGAGATCCAAGGAGCATCTGGCCAGACATAACCTCCTGTGGTCTTGGGGCTCTGGGCTTGGCTGAAACATTGTTATTGCTTTGTTTCAGGCAATACACTGCTAGGCGCCTACTGCTTGACATCTGTTTAAATAACGGACTTCAAGACTAGACAGTATGGCTCTTTTCAGTTTATTGCATGAAGTATTTGCATTAGTCCAAGTTAAAAGCGAACCCCAAATGGATGCATTATACAAGCTGTGAGGTTTTTAAACTTGTGACAAGGGACAGAAGGGAAATTCTACTCATTGCAGGAAAATCCTCACTTAAGCTTCAGAGAGCCACAAGCACTTAAACCCATGGACCTTCAGCTGATTGTCCTTAGCCAGTCCAATCTCTATCAGGAACTGGCATATGTTCTTGTGCTGGTCACCCTTTATCTGAATTATTTCTCCATATTCTGGATGCTCAATTACATACCATTGCAGTCAAATTTCTTTGGGTTTTCTCTTTTATTTTTTTATTTTTTTAAGTGATTCTAAAATATAATAGCACAGTTGTTTTCAGATAACATTGACGTTACTCAGTTTGCTGTACAATTAGATAATTTGTGCATTTTTTTGAAGTGAGCCAAATTACTAAGCATAAGCAATGAATGTAAGTAACATTCATGTAAAACCAATTTGCAAGTAGCTATGTCCAAATTTTGAACAACCCAAGGTTCCCATAGTCCAGTTGGAGAAGCTTGTATGCACAAGCATGTTGATCAAATAGGAGTCCAGTCTATATTGCTGTAGTCTCATGATTCACCACAATCTCTCTGCAGCCCTTACATTCTACCACACCTCCTCTTCCACAAATTGTTCCTTAGGCTTTGGGAAAGGGGTACAAGTGGGTGAGAAGCAAAACAGTCTATTTTCTCTGGAGATGTCATTTTGGACTCTAGTCTGTTCAGGTTGTTTCCTTCCATGTGTTGACAGCTTATCCAGGGGTACCTTTTTAATCCTACTAACAAAGCACAAGCAATTGGATGTACAGGCATATAAGCAGTACTAATTATTATGTCAAGCTAAGATGTGAGCATAGACACAGATGCTTGGATGGTATGCTAATCCACAAACTGTGGTTTCTCTATAAAGTGTGACATGTTCGTATTATGGCTTATATCATCTCCTAACCACTAGAGGACATAAGCTTGTGGCATCCTTTGTGAGTTATTCCTCCAAGGAGAGAGCTAATAGCCAATTAGATTTGGGATATATAGAGACACATGGCTGCCACTGTTGCACAGTATCTCTAGGCAGTTGACGTGTAGCTGATATTGATGGAGGAGACTTGCTTGTCTCAAGGAGACCAATATTTTGCTGTATTGCTTTTGTGGCCTTTGGTAATGCTCTCTGGCATTTCAGAGGCCAGTTGTACATTAGCAAGTGACATCTCAAAACATTTTTTCATGCTCACACCAGGTCTCCACAACAGGGACTTACCGCCTTTCTCCTTGCATATATCCCACTTATAGGCAAAAGGCTTTTATAAATTTGGGGGGGGGGGAGTTGAATTCCCTAGCCAACATCTCCTAGGCAGAATAATTCGTTGCTGATATCAGAGCTTTTGCTTAACTGCACAGCTTATAAAGACTTTACTATTGAATTTGGCTCTAAATAGAGAATTGTCCTTTCACAGTTCCTATGCCTATCAGTCAATTAAAAAAGGGTAGTTATACCTGTTTTATAAGAAATTACCACTATAAGAGTTGGCTCTAATTTACAGTTAGGGAATGACTTCATTACCATCATGTTTTCTTTTTCCTATAAAGGGGAGAGGTAGGAAGATTTCTCAGCATCTGGAAGGTAAACTTCATTAGGGTCCATTATAAACAGTTAACCCAAATTGAATCCAGAGAGATGCTCAGTGTCTGTGACTCAGGTAGTCTGAGGTTCCTCTTTCTTTAATGTTCAGATGGGTCAGCCTCTCTGCTGGCATTTCCCAGTCCATCCTGCACAGCCAAAAGTTGTACGTTTTCAGGCATCTAGATTGGTGTTTTTACCTGTGGGAACATACAAATTTCCTCCCATTGTTAGTTTCAAGATCTCAAAATTGAAAATTTTTCAATAGGTTTGGAACACAGAGTTTTCCATTTGTATCACAGAGGGATACTACACCACCTCCCACCTCCCTCTTTTTGTTTTTTAAATTTTTATGTTTTGACCTATAGATGCCTAAGTTGTATTACACATACCCATAAACAGGAGCCAAGGCATAAGTTTTCATTAAACTTACCCAAACAGTTTATCATTGACTGTATGCTACTTATTTGGGAAGTAAATTTAAACTTAATTCCTTTAAATTGTCCTACAAGTAAAAGAAAGTGTTACAAGGTGATATTGTATAACTCAGAAAAATATAGAGACCATTTGTGTACCTTAACCCCAAAGTTATTGTTGGAAGTTCAATACAAATCATAAATAAAACAATTAACATTTTATATTCCCAATTAATTCAAATGTATTACCATTTTCACCAAAACCAACAACCAAATTTAACTAATCTAAACATTTCACTAAGCCTTAAAATATCCTATAATATGTGGACAAAGCTTGGGCAGAGTTGACTATCTGCCAAATAAATTTTACCCAATATACACTTTGCTCTTTAAAGCTATATGACTAGACTGTGACTTCAGAGAAATCAAGTCCATTAACTTATATGGTTTATTTTGTATTCCTGTGTAAATCTCTACTGAAATACCTCTCTATATAAATATATGTTATTTTTAAGTATACCCTTTTAAACTGCAAATCGTACAGAGTGGATTTTAATGACTAGCTTTCTCCAAGCTTGGCAATTTCCTTCTTTTTTTTTGTTTTTTTTTTTGTTTTGTTTTTAGAGACAGGGTCTCCCTGTAGTCCCAGCTGTCCTGGAACTCACTCTGTAGACCAGGCTGGCCTTTAACTCACAAAGATCCACCTGCCTCTGCCTCCCAAGTGCTAGGATTAAAGGCGTGTGCCACCACACCTAGCTGGCAATTTTCTTCTTAAACGCCTTCACTAGTTTCTTTTTATCATAATCATCAGCAATCCCTTGGACAGTAGTAAGGGTCTTCCTGCCATTTCTCTGTTGAATTCTTATATGGACATAATCCTCAGTGCCAGCAGGAAACAGGTCATCACCCTTACTTGCATCAGCAAAGGGGTCGAAAGAGTGGAGGTTCTGGATAGCAGACATATGATACGATTCTTTTTCATTGGTGGAAAGGGCAGCTGTGGGAGAAGGGGTGGACAGGAGGGATGGGGACGGGGCCAGGATGGAGCATCAGGAAGCAAGGGGGTTTAAGGGGGAGGCAGCTGAGTCCTCGGCGGGGGCTCAGTGACTGGGGCCGGTTTGCAAATATTTTGTTAAGAATTTTTGCATCTTTGTTCATTAATGAAATGGATCTACAGCTTTCTTTTTTGGTTGTATCTTTGCCTAGTTTGGGTATTAGAGTAATACTGGCTTCATAGAAGAAATTTGTGATATTTCTCTCTCTATTCTCTTGAATAATTTGAGTAGAGTGGCTGAAGGTCTTCTTAGAATATCTTACAGAATTCTTCCATGAATCCATTTTTAATTGGGAGGGTTTTTATCACGGTTTCAATTTTGTCATTTATTATGGGGCTGTTTAAGTTGTTGATCTCTTCCTGGTTAAGTTTTGGTGACTTCCATGATTTCAGATATTCATCCAATTCTCTTAGGTTTTCAAATTTAGTAGAGTAGAGGTTTTTTAAGTATTCCCGTATGATTGTCTGAATCTTTTTGCTATCTCTTGTGATGTTTTCCTTTTTCATCTCTAATTTTGTTGATTTGGAGTTTTTCTTTCCTTCTTTTGGTCAATTGGGCTAAAGGTCTATCTATCTTGTTTATTGTTTCAAAGAACCAGCTCTTGGATTCATTGATTTTTTTGTATTGTTTTCTTTGTTTCTATTTCATTGATTTCTGCTCTTATTTTTGCTATTTCTTCCTATCTGCCAGGTTTAGGATTCATTCATTGTTGATTCTCAAGTGTTTTTAATTACAGTGTTAAGTAGTTAGGTAATTTAATTGTGCTCTTTCTGTTTTCTTAATGTAGGCACGTAAAGCTATAAGTTTCCCTCTTAGGACTACTTTTAGAGTGCCCCTTAGGTTTTGTTGTGTTGTATCATCCCTTTCATTTAATGCCAGGAATGATTTAATTTCTTTCTTTATTACTCCTTTGACCCATTCATTATTCAGCATTGTGTTATTTAGTCTCCATGTGTTCTTGTAGCTAGTAGGGCTCTTTCCGGTGTTGATATTAAGCTTTATTGCACTGTGGTCTGATAGGATGCATGGATTTTTTTTTTTTTTTTTTTTATTTCTTGAGGTTCGCTCTGTGTCCCGGTATATGGTCGATTTTGGAGAATGTTCCGTGGAGTGCCAAGTAGAAAGTATATTTTTTGGTGTTTGGGTGGAATATTTGGTAGATGTCTGTGAGGTCCATTTGGTATATCGTGTTGTTCAGTTCAGATGTCTGTCTGTTTATTTTTTTTTCCATTTTTTCAACAGTGTCTCACCATGTTGCCCAGGGTCTCTGTTACTGGTGATCTCAAATGGCTACCCTCTTTAGCTTCCTGAGTAGCTGGGACTCAAGCACTTTTCCCAACTAGAAGTAACTCTTGATTCTCCATACTGAAGTGACAATATTTTGGAATAACTCAGCTAAGAAATATATGTTGTTAAAATTTGCAGGGTGTAGTGGCACATGTCTTTAGTTCCCTTATTCAGGAGGTAGAGGCAGGTGGATGTCTGTGAGTTGGAAGCCAGCCTAAAATGCATAGTGAGTTCTGGGCTACCCAGTGTTCCACATTGAGGTCCTGTCTCCAAAAGCCAATTTAACTTTTTCCTTTTGAGAGATTGTCCCAGTGTCTATAGCCTGTCATTTACTTTGTAGTGTGTAATGAGCCTAAAATTTGTCATTCTCCTATTTCATCAAATCATGTTCTCTGTTCGTGTTTTGGGTTTTTGTTTGTTTGTTTGTTTGTTTTGTTATTGTTTTGTTTTTTGTCTTATTGAGACACAGTCTCCCTGTAGCTCCAGCTCTCCTGGAACTCACTATGTAGACCAGGCTGGCCTTGAACTCACAGAGATCCACCTGTCTCTGCTTCCCGAGTGCTGGGATTAAAGGGGTGTGCCATCACACCTGGCTCATGTTTTATATTTTTTTAACCAGCTTCTAGGGAGCTTGATGTGGCAGCACACACCTTTAATCCTAGGAATTGTGAGGCAAAGGAAGGTGACTCTCTGGAGATTGAACCCAGCATAGCCTACATAAGGAGTTCCAGGTCAGACCAGCTGGAGCTAAAAGGAGACCCTATCTCAAAAAGACCAAACAAACAAACAAATAAATTAACCAACCAACTAAACAAGAAACAATTGCAGTACAGCTGGAAGGAAGAGACCAAGGAAATCTGTGAGTCCATGGGCTACTTCCATCCTTCCTTCTTTTCTCTTACTTCTTTCCTTCCTCTTTGTCTCTCTTCCTTCCTTCCTTCCTTTCTTCCTTCCTTCCTTCTTTCCTTCTTTCCAGCCTACATTCTTTTTTCCTGTTTCTATTTGCTCTTTCTGTCTCCCTTTTGTTATTTATTTTTATTTCCCTTTTTTTCATTTCTCTCCTTAAAATATTTTCTATATGTATTCATTATTGTTATTGTTGTGTTTATATGTGAGTGTGTACTTGAAAACACATAAAATGAGTGGATTCTTATTAGTGTGTGTAGATGTCATCCTAAAACTTTATGGATTCTCTTCCCTCTATTCTCATTTGAGTTCCAAGCTCAAGTGGCAGGCATCTGCACCCACTTCTTTGGTCTTTCTGTTTCCTTCCTTCCTTCTTTCCTTCCTTCCTTCTTTCCCTACATTTTTATTCCTTTTCTTTTTTCCTTTCCTTTTCTCTCTGTCATTTTCTGTTTGTTTTATATATGTAGCATGCTTAATAGGGTCCTTTGCTGACCCTTAGACCCACCAGTTTGCCTTCGCTCTTCAGCCAATGAGCTTCTTGCCCATCAACCCATCTGTCCCTACCCAGCATTGTGGCTGTAGGTGTAACAGTCCCACACCCAGCTTTTCCTGTGGATGCTGAGGATTGTAACTCAAGTCCTCATGCTTGCGGAACCAAGTCATCTACGTGGCTATTTTTTGTTTGTTTATGAGGCAGCATCTCACCATGATAATAGGGTCTCTGTTACTGGTGACTTCAAATAACCACACTCTTTAGCTTCCTGAGTACCTAGGTCTCCAGGCCTCAAGCATTGTTCCCAACTAGAAGAAAATTTTGATTCTTTATACTGACATGAAAGGAAAGGAAAGGAAAGGAAAGGAAGGGAAGGGAAGGGAAGGGAAGGGAAGGGAAGGGAAGGGAAGGGAAGGGAAGGGAAGGGAAGGGAAGGGAAGGGAAGGGAAAGGAAAGGAAAGGAAAGGAAAGGAAAGGAAAGGAAAGGAAAGGAAAGGAAAGGAAAGGAAAGGAAAGGAAAGGAAAGGAAAGGAAAAGAAAAGAATAAAAGAAAAGAAAAACCTACAGGAATAGGATGCCTCAGGTGCAGGAATTCCAGGAGTGTACTCACCCCGGCTTGTGTCTCTTTAGTCATACAAATCATACTGTCCTCCCCCAGACCTGCCAGCAGAGCTCCCTGACTTCATTTCAGAGGCAAAGCTCATCTTCAGAATGGCCCTTTTCTCTCCTCACTCAGTTCCCCTTAAGGCAACCACTGTCTTTCTTAACTATTGCTAAATCAGGTGATTTTAGAACAGATCTCCAGAGTGGGCTGGTGGATGGGAAACAACAGAAAAGACACTGGGTTATTCTTACCCCACCTCCAGCAGGGTGTGAACCTACTTTTGGTGCCTGACACTCAGACCAGCTCTGAGGCTGTGCTCTATATCTCCTTCAGGACACTGACAACATTTTGAAGAGGAATGATTATGATGGGCATCCCAAGTGCTTTGTTCTTTTGATTCCCTCATGCAGCCACATTCAGCATGCATGCAAACGTATTCACATCCCCCACACTACCACCATAACTTGATAATAAACTGTTTAGCCTGCAGCAGGGGAAGGCTCAGCTGTGCATAGTAGCACATGGCTTGCTGGGTAAAAGAAAAGCCTTTTCTCTACCCTCCAACTTTTCAGCAGTTTCCTCTTTCCCAGCTCCCCCCGTATGCTCCCTTAGTCAACTAGATGGGTCCTGGGGTCCGTATTCTCTGCCACTTTCTCCTCACCCCACTGCCTCCATCTTTATCCATATCTCTTTATCTTCTCTTGCCAACCTCATTCCTACCACATCCCTAGTCCTGGTGTCCTGGGACCCAGGTCAGCACACCTATATTCTTCTCTCTCTCTCTCTCTCTCTCTCTCTCTCTCTCTCTCTCTCTCTCTCCCACATCAGGCCCTTTCTTCCTTCACTTTCTTCTCTGAACTCACCATGCAGCATGTGCACCATCATGTGTTGCAGTGAATTTTCCTCCCAGGGGATCCATGTACCATCCAGTCATACCTATGCTGTTTCTGGTTCCCCAGTTACTAGGCAACATAAGGATTAGGCTCTCCAATATTATAATAGAGAATTTATTAGGCTTGCCTACAAAGTGATGGTGGAAAGCATACACTCACACGAGGCCTGCAAAGTGGTTCTTCCTTCTCAATATGACCACCCAGAGTCCTGGCACGAATTGTCTGCCCTTTGCCCATGGTAGCAACATGGTGAGAGAGATCTCAGCCTTGCGTGGTGGGCTTTTATATGCCTCAGCGGCATTCCAGAATTCCAGAGTTCCCAGCATCACAAGAATGCCTTTCCAGGAACCTCACTGTGGGTTCCAATTTGCCCTTAGCTCCTTCCTGTAACTCCATAGTTCACAGCATGTCTGGTGATAAATCCATTTCAAAGAAGATATATTTTTATCCCACACTCCACCCCCTTCTTTGGCCCTTAAAAATTGGACATGCCTACCTCTTCTTTGAGAGTCCCTGGGCCTTGGGAGAAATTGAGAGAGAGAGTCTCTGAGGCAACACACCAAACATCTGAGTCTGCCCAAGTTCTGTTTTCCATGTACTGGTGGCTCATTCAGGAGTCTTCTTATTTCTACTAATAAAACAAAAATAACAAGAAATACAGACATCTAAATAAACATTAACTCTTATTACAATATACACTCTGTTCAGAAACACACATTCTTGGATGTCTTAGTCATGGCATTACAGCTTTTTAACAAAAGATGCAACAGCTTTTTAATGTGGCCTATAAAGCCTTCTGCCCTAGGGACACCAAACTTGCAGTATCAGTTGTGTGTCCTGCCCCCCAGAGCAGGGGAACATAGACTCAATTAGAATTTTTCTGGGTGTACATGCATTAGGATGCCACTATTGCATTCCATCTTCGTCTGGAAAAGTGCAGCATGTGAGGTTTGTAGTAGAGCTTTGGGGACCATTTCTTTACAGTGATTTGCATAGTTTTCTCTGGCCTTCTTAAAGTCACCTGTCCATTTGCAGTTCAAGGTCACAGCATAATTTTTCTTTCTCATTCTCACATAACATAGTTTCTTCAGCAATAGGGTCTTACTAATCATTTCTTGTGTACACCCAAAGTTATAGGCAAAATCCCTTTGTTTGGGGGGCTTTTAGAGCCTCCCCAGCCAACATTTCCTAGTAGAACAGTACATCCCTGGTATTGAAGCCTTTATCTACCAATATGTCTTATTTAACCATATTTCTCCAAAGATTTCATAGTCATACCTGGCCCTGGTATCCCCCTACCCCTTAATGAATTTATTCTTTATCTTTGTTTCTTCAGGTGTATTGGTTATCTCTCCAACTGGTCTCACATCTGTAAAACACTTAGACATTAACATTAGGTATTAAATCAAATATAAACCAGGTCCAACACAACATGGAAAGATTTTATGTATTTTTACCAATTGTTGTCTCAAAAGATCCATATTGGGTACAATAGCACAAATGAGAGGCATTAATTTAGTTAGCGCTTCAGCATCTGTAGTCGTGTTCTTGAACCCATTTGGTATCCTGAGGTTTTTACATGCAGCCCCCTGTATTTCTTTAGTTTTGATAGACTCTTTGGGCCTAGCTCAGGACCAAGGAAGAATGAGTCTCCTTTTGCCTCTGTGGTATTTGCTAGGTAGCTGGGTTAGGCAGGTGCTGGGTCTGACTCCTGACTCAAAAAAAAAAAAAAAAAAAAAAAACCTGCTTTCTTTTTATTGTCACCATCTGGCTGCTGAAGGAGGCCCCAGCTGGGTAAATTGCAAGATTTTTCTCAGCAGAGAAAGGTGCTCCATTTAACTTGGGAGGTTGGGAGGTACATTACCCCTGCTCCTGAACAGTTTTATTCTTTGTATGACTTTTTTGAACTGTTCCTCAGGCTTTAAAGCCTTCCAGGGGCTTTCAGCAAGGAATTTGGCTTTTTATCAATTTTTCCTTCAGGCACTTGGGCTTGACATAGATCCCACCACATTTGCCTCCTAGTAACCCAAGCGGACTTCCTTTTTCATTTCGTCCTTTTTACATCTCTTCTAGGTTGCTTCACTCCTCTACAGATATATTTTACATGTTGGTCTAAGTCACCTAGGTTTGACAAAGTCTCTCCTACTTTATAAAAATTCTGTCCCATCAAGGGACTCAGCACAGCCATTAAAGTTTCATACTGCTCTTGAGGTCCTTGTTCAATCAAGCTTTTTCTTAAATCAGTGGTAAACACAGCCCTATCTGGCCCAGTGACCTGGGGACTATATATTGCTTTCCTCATACTTAGCTCTCTCAGTAGTGCTTGCCCTTCTCCTATTATTTTCCACCCCCTGGTTTTTAGGCGAACCTCTATTGGGAATAAACATGTGTCTTTAATGGCTCTTATTAGCCAATCCATTGGGGACTTATTCCCCTTGTGTTGTCTCAGGCTATGCAGCTTATGTCTCAAGGCAGGATGGGTGGTTGTATTACTCAGCTTTCCTGCTTCTGCAGCACTTAAAATAATTCCACCCACTGCCAGGTCCCACAGCCTTATAAGCCAGGTGGTGAGAGGCTCCTTCACTGCTTGCTTGAAAGTCTTTCCCAATTCCAACAACTCCAGTGCTGAATATCCTCTGACTGTCTTAGTTCCCACACTGGGCCATCATTAAAGCCACCATAAACATGTTGCGGCATTGAATTTCCTTCTTTTGTATTAAAGGTGGAACGTGAGGTACATATGGTGCTTTCCTATGTCACTTTCCATTTTATCATTATCTGCCTTTTCTCCTAAATTTTCTAGCTGCAAAAAGTGGCAGGTTGACAATTCTGCCTAATTTTCTCCTTTATGCAAGTTACTGGCAAAGTCAGAGGCTAACCTCTTAATTTTTTCTTGCTCTAACTTTTCCCTTAAATCTATGATCTCTCTTTGGGCTGTCCCTCCTACTTGGGATATATCCAAGTTAATAACATTCAGTGGGATGCAGGCCACCTCAGCCACAGCTTATTACACACCCTGCCTTTCGATATACTATTTTCAGTTCACATAAAGCCTGCTCCCTCTGTAGTTTTCAAAATATTTTCATAAACATGGAGCAGTCCCCACTGGTCAAGTAAGCATGCCACTCTGTACCATTTAGAAGTGGGTGGCCAGCCAGGGAATTTTCCTTCTGGCTCTATGTCCCTATTTGGCTTCATTCTGGTTCTGCACTTTAAAGTCCATTGCGCAATGCACCAGCTGCCACTGCTACACTAGCTAATGCTGTGCTAACATTCCACCATGCCCGGATTCTCTCTGCGTTTTCCTCCAGCTTTCCCCATGAAAGATACCCTACCATCACCTTTCCTGTGAGCTTGCTTTGACTAATCCTGTCTCGACTATACCAAAATCTGTTGCAGAGAATTTTCCTTCCAGGGTACGCACATAGTGTCATTCCCACCACTCCCACCCCCCGGCCCCCACAGATTCTGGTTCCCCAGTTACTAGGCAATGTATAGAGTGGACTCTCTGGGGCTAGAGAGATGGCCTAGCGGTTAAGAGCGCCTACTGCTCTTGTAGAGGACCTGGGTTCGATCCCCAGCACCCACATGGCGGCTGAGAACTGTCTGTAACTCCAATTCCAAGAGAACTCCAGTTCCAGGAGAATCCGACACCCTCTTCTGACTTCCGCGGCATTGCACGACACAGGTGCACAAACCTACATGCAGACAATACATTCATACACATAAAAAATAAATAAAAAATTAAAAAAACAGACATGAGTCTTTAAAAAGAGTGGACTCTCTGACCTTAGTTAGAGAATTTATTAGGCTTGCCTACAAAGTGATGGCGGAAAGCATACACTCAAACGAGCCCTGCAAAGCGGTTCTTCTTTCTCAACATGGTTGCCCAGAGTCCTAGCACTAATTCTGATTTCCGAATTCTTTTTCCTCTGTTCATATTGGTAAAATGACAAGAGAGACCTCAGCCCTGTGTGGTGGACTTTTATATATGTCAGCAGCATCCCAAAGTTCTAGAGTTCCTAGCATCACTGAAAAGCCATTGTAGGAATCTTTCTGTGGGCTCTGCTTTTCCCTTAGCTCCTCACTGTAACCAGCCTCCATAATTTGCAGCTTGTCTGGTGATAAATCCATTTCAAAGAAAATATATTTTATCCCACACCATGTCTTCATAGGAGTCAGGAATTTCAGTTTATTAACCTGACCCCAGGTCCTGTGGACCTGGAGGACAGAATCAGTGAAGCAAAATCAGGACAATTGTCCACCATAGAAAGACTGCAGAAATTCAAAGGTGAGGAGCAGGCTGTCACCTCCTGGGCTCACCTGCCCCTGTGGATTCTCTCCATCACTCCACAGGATTGGCTGAACTCATAGATGCCAGTGGTTAGCACTGAGTCCCTCTAATGCTAGGCTGTCCAATGAGGACTTTTGAAGTATTATTATCTGGGAATCACTCTGTGCTGTAATGGGGTTTTTATGCATTGTATTTAGTACTGGGGTTGGAATCCAGTGCTTTATCCATGCATGACAAGCCTCTATCAATTTGGCCACATCTTTATCCCAGAGCACATTTTTGTGACAGCATCTGTGTCTCATTTGTCGGGTCAGCAGCTGGATGCTGGATGCCATTTTGGTGGCTGCTAACCACAGGGGCCACTGGGCTCTAGAACGTAGCATTCACAGCTGCTGTAGGTGAGGAATGCAAATCCAGTGACTGTGCAAGCCTTAACATCAAATTAGAATGTAAAACACAGCAATGAAAACCATACCAACAATGGGTGAATGTGGCACAGGCCTTTAGTCCCAGCTCTCAGAAGACAGAGGGAGCCGTCTCACTCATAGTTCAAGGTCAATCTGGTCAACATAGAGAGGGAGATTTCAGTTCACAAAGGGTAAATAGTGAGGCCTGTCACACACACACACACACACACACACACACACACA
>VZQC01014779.1:111254-126656 GCA_009823505.1 Rhizomys pruinosus | reverse complement strand
TATATATATATATATATATCTTTTGGGGTTTTTTTGCGACAGTGTAACTGGGTCTCTGGGCACCCAGGACTGTTCCCACCTAGCAGTAAATTTTGATTCTCCATACTGAAATGACAATATTTTGAAATAACAGAGCTAAAAAATACATGTCATTAAAAGTTTAGGGTGTTGGGGCTGGAGAGATGGCCTAGCAGTTAAGAGCACTGACTGCTCTAACAGAGGACCCGGGTTTGATCCCCAGCACCCACATGGCAGCTGAGAACCATCTTTAACTCCAGTTCCAGGGAAATATGCCACCCTCTTCTGACCTCCACGGCATTGCACGACGCGGTACACAAACCTACATGCAGACAGTACACTCATACACATAAAAATAAATAAATAAATAAATAAATAAACCAACTGTTCTTGCAGAGGACTTGGGTTCAATCCCCAATACCCACATGTTGGGTGAGAACCGTCTTTAACTCCAGTTCCAGGGGACTCAGAGACCCTCTTCTGACCTCTGCGGCATTGCATGACACAGGTGCACAAACCTACATGCAGACAGTACATTCATACACATAAAATAATTAAATTTAAATAAATAAATTTAAATAAATAAATTTTAAAAATTAAAAAAAATTTAGAGTGTGATAGTATAGGTCTGTAATCCCATCATTCAAGAGGCAGAGGCAGTGGCAGCTGGATCTCCGTGTGTTCAATGTGAGCCAAGACTTCCATAATGAGTTTCAGGGCAGCCAGTGGTCCATGGTAGGTGCCTGTCTCAAAAAAATATTAATCTTCCATGTCCTTCACTTTGAAGACAATGTCCCGGTGTCTGTAGTTCATGTTAACCTGGAATTTACTATACAGTATCTATTGCTCTAAAACTTGTCATCCTCCTGTCTTAGCCTCCTAAGCCCATCCCATCTGTTCTTCCATTAAGTTCCCTAACGACCAGTAGAGAGCCTGGTGTGGTAGCAAACACCTTTAATCAAGCAAGAGAACATTAGAACTGCAGCCAAGATGGAAATGAGACACAAATGAGGAGAGAGAATGAGGCCCCCATTCTAACGTTCAGCATAGACAGGAGCATCTCTGCTCAAGCCTCTGAAGGAGGGAGGTGCAGACCCTCCTAGCCTTGATGAACTGTCACTCAATTCTGAGCCATGGTAAAGGGCTGGCAGCGGGCAGGAGGTTCTAAATATTCCTCTTTTTTTAATTCCTTGCCTCTGTTTCATTCTGAGTTTGAGGGGCTCTACTTTGACACTTATTTTTATGTGTTTGGAGGGGGTGTATTTTGTGTGTATGTATGCCTGTGTATGTTTATATTGTGTGTATGTGTTTGTACTGCACACACAAAAACACAAATATAATTAAAAATAAATCATTTTTTTAATTTATATTTTTTCATGAAATCTAGACCTGTGTCCCTCCCATCCCCCCATGCGACCAGAGCTCATGCATTCTGCCAAACATGCTTTTCATCTCTTTCTCAGACTTTCTCAAAATTCTCCATGTGGAAGTTGACCATTTTGAGCAGAAGTTCACTGTTTCAGTCAGTTCTTTGATGCAGCCCTTTCTGTTGTTGTTGTTGTTGTTGTTGTTGTTGTTGTTGTTTCCAATATGCACCACTCCCAACTGCTTTGGACAAAAGCTCAAGGAGCCATGCACAAGAAATACTTACAGTAGGTAATTGGCACTAGCATCCACAGATGAGGGATACCATTCGTTGTTTGTTTTTCTGGGACTGTGTTACTTCACTCAGCATGATGTCCTCTAGCTCCAGCCATTCTCCTGCAAAGCTCATGATGTCATCTTTCTTTACTGCTGCATAGAACTCCATTGTGTAGATGTATCACATTTTCTCTATCCAATCATCAGTTGAGGGGCATTTGGGTTGGTTCCAGCTCATTGCTATTGTGAAGACAGCTGAAATAAACATGGATGTGCATGTATCTCTGTGGTGGGGTGAGTCTCGAGTGTACATGCCCAGAAGTGGTATGGCTGGGTCGGGTGGCAAGTTCATTCCAAGTCTTCCAAGGGTTCTCCACACTGCTTTCCATAGTGGCTGCAGGAGTTTACATTCCCACCAGCAGTGGTTCCCCTTTCCCCACAAACGCTCCAGCACGTGGTTATCATTTGTTTTTATGTGACCTACCAGTCTTATTGGAGTTAAGATGATATCTTAAAGAGATGTGTTGATAGTTGCCATTTCCTTGAAGATTAGTGATGTTGAATGTTTCTCAGCCATCTCTAATTCCTCCTCTGTGAAGTCTCTATTCAGATCTTTGCTCCATCTTTTGAGTGATTCATTTGTTTTCTTTCTTCTTTGTTTTTTGAGTAGCTTGTATACTCTGGAAATTAATGCTTTGTCAGATGTATCTGCTGTGAAGGTTTCCTCCCACTCTGTGGGTCTTCTCCTCACTTCCTTTATTGCTTCCTTTGATGTACAGAAGCTTTTGAGTTTAATGAGGTCCCATTTGTCAATTGTCGATCTTATTTCTTGTGCAGCTGCTGTCTGATTTAGGAAGTCTTTTCCTACACCTATGTCTTGTAGTCTGCTGCCAAGCTTCTCTTCTATCACCTCCAGAGTTTGGGGTTTCACGTTGAGGTCTTTGGTCCATCTGGAGTTGACCTTTGTACAAGGTGAGAGGTAGGGGTTTAATTTCATTCTTCTACAAGTGGTGATCCAGTTTTGCCAACACCACTTGCTGAAGATGCTGTCTTTGCTCCATTGAGTCTTCTTGGGCCCCTTGTCAAATATGAGGTGGCTGAAATTGTATGTGATGAGGTTTGGATCTTCAGTTTTATTCCATTGGTCAACTGGTCTGTTTTTGTGCCAGGACCAAGATTTTTTTATGACTATAGCCCTGTAGCATAGTTTGAAGTCTGGTATAGAGATCCCCCTGTATTGCTCTTTTTTCTCAGGGTTGCTTTGGCTATTCAGGGTCTTTTGTTTTTCTAAATGAAATTGAGGATTTTTTTTCCAAGCCTGTGAAGAAACTCTTGGAGATTTTGATTGGGATTGCATTAAATCTGTACATGAGTTTGGGTGGAATGGACATTTTTACTATATTTATTTTCCCAATCCATAAGCATGGGAGGTTTGTCCATCTTCTGATGTCTTCTTCAATTTCTTTCTTCAGGGGTTTAAAATTTTTGTTGTAGAGATACTTGGTGTCTTTGGTTAGGTTTGTTCCTAGGTATTTTATTGTTTTTGAGGCTAGTGTGAGTGGGAAGGTTTCCTTGTAGTCCTTCTTCAGTTGCTTGTTGTTGGTATAAAGAAAGACTACTGATTTTTCTAGATTTATTTTGTATCCTGCCACTTTACCGAAGTTCTTAATCATTTCTAGGAGTTTTCTGGTGGGGTTCTTAGCGTCCCTTAAGTAGACAATCATATCATCAGCAAAAAGGGATAGCTTGACTTCCTCTTTTCCAATTAGAACTCCTTTAATTTCCTTTTATGCCTTATTGCCCTAGCAAGGGTTTCAAGCACTATATTGAAAAAGAGTGGTAACGGGGCAGCCTTGCCGAGCTCCTGCCTTTAAGGGGAATGCTTCTATCGTTTCCCCACTTGGGATGATATCGGCTGTGGGTTTCCTGTATATGGCTTTGATTACATTGAGGAATGATCGCTCCAATCCAATTCCCTCTTGGACTTTAAGCATGAAGGGATGCTGGATTTTGTCAAAGGCTTTTTCTGTGTCAATTGAGATGATGGTGTGGTTTTTTTCCTTCAGTCCATTTATATGCTTGATGGTATTTATTGATTTTTGTATGTTGAACCATCCCTGCATCTCTGGTATGAATCCAACTTGGTCGTGATGGATGATCTTCTTGATGTGGGTCTGTATGCAATTTGCCAGTATCCTGTTAAGAATTTTGACATCTGTGTTCATTAGGGAGCTGGGTCTATAGTTCTCCTTTTTGGTTGTATCTTTGCCTGGTTTGGGGAATAGCATGATGCTGGCTTCATAGAAGGAATCTGGGAGAACTCCCTCCATTTGTATCCTTCTAAACAATTTAAGTAATAATGGTTGTAAGTCTTTCTGAAATATTTTATAGAATTCTGACGTGAAACCGTCTGGGCCTGGGCATTTTTTGGTTGGGAGGCTACTTATTACATCTTCAACTTCTTCACATACTATTGGTCTTTTTAAGCTGTTGATCTCTTCTTGGTTGAGATTTGGTGATTCCCAGGATTTCACATATTCATCCATTTCTTCTACATTTTCAAACAGTAGAGTATAGGTTTTTGAAGTATTCCCATATGATTGTCTGGATCTTTTCATTGTCTGTTGTGATATTTCCCCTTTCATCACAAATTATTGATTTGGAGTTTTTCCTTCTTTCTTTTGGTTAACTGGGCTACAGGTCTGTTTATCTTCTTTATTCTCTAAAAGAACCAACTTTTGGATTCATTGAGTTTTTTGTATGGTTTTCTATGTTTCTATTTCATTGATCTCTGGTCTGATTTATGTTATTTATTCTTGTCTGCTGCATTTAGGGTTAATTTGTTGTTGTCTCTCAAGTATTTTTAGCTGCAGTGTTAGATCATTCATTTGTGTTCTTCCTCTTTTCTTAATGTAGGCACTTAGAGCTATAAACTTCCCTCTTAGGACTGCTTTTTTTTTCAACTTTTTCTTAATATTTTTATTGAAGTTTTTGCGTTTCATACAACATTTCTGAATCCAGTTTAGACTCATCCCCCTTACATGCCCTCCACCAGACCAGAGCTCATCCATTCTGCTATACCTGTCTTACATCTTTTTCTCAATCTTTTTAAAGTTTATCTATGCAGAGGCTAACTGTTTTGGGCAGAAGTTTACTGTTCCAGATAGTTCTTTATCCCAAGGACTGCTTTTTAACATAGGTTTTGCTGTGCTGTATTATCATTGTCATTCAGTTCCAGGAACGTTTTTATTTCTTTCTTTACTTCTTCCTTGACCCATTCATTATTCAGAAGAATGTTGTTTAGTCTCCATGTGTTCTTGTAGGTTGTAGGGTTTATCCTTGTGTTGATATTGAGTTTTATTGCACTGTGGCCTGATAGAATGCATGAGATTATTTCAATCTTTTTGTATTTGTTGAGTTTTTTCCTGTGTCCCAGTATATGGTCTATTTTGGAGAATGTTCTGTGGGATGCTGAGTAGAAAGTGTATTCTCTGGTGTTTGGGTGAAATATTTGATGGATATCTGTGAGGTCCATTTGGTGTATTGTATCGTTCAGTTCAGATGTCTCACTGTTTATCCTTTGTCCTGTTGATCGGTCTAAAGGACTTAGTGGGGTATTGAAGTCCCCTACTATTAGTGTGCTGGGGTTAATCTGTGCCTTGAGATCCTGAAGAATTGTCTTTATAAAGTTTGGTGCACCAGCATTTGGTTCGTATATATTCATGATTGTGAGATCTTCATTGTTAATTGTTACTTTAATACAGATGTAATGGCCCTCTTTGTCTCTTTTGATTTCTTTTGCTTTGAAGTCTATTTTGTCTGATATTAGAATAGAAACACCTGCTTTCGTTTTGGTACCATTTGCTTGGAATACTTTCTTCCATCCCTTCACCTTAGTTGGTGCCTATCCTTGAAACTGAGATGTGTTTATTGTAGACAGCATGTAGATGGGTTTTGTGTGCTAACTCCATTCTCCCCAGTCTATGCCTTTTGACCGGGGAGTTTAGCATTAATATTAACATTATCCTTGAAAAGATGGATACATGCTTCCTTTCACCTAATTACCATTTGGACATTTAGTCTCTGATTATACTCCTACAGTTATGTTTTTATTAGTTTTTTTCCTAGGTGCTGAGGATGTTGCTCCTCTCTTCTGCCCTTTGAGATGCTTCAAAGTATTTTGTGGAAGGGTTGTTTCTGGTCATGTATTCTCTCAACTTGTTTATTTTATGGAAGGTTTTTCTCTCTGTTTCAATTATAATCGACATTTTGCTGGTAAAGTATTCTAGGTTGACATCATGGCCTTTAACCCTGGGAATGTTTGCTCCATGTTCTTCTTCCTTTTATAGTTTGCACCAAGAAGTCAGTTGTGATTCTGATAGGTTTCTCCTCTTATAGGTCACTTGTTTTTCTCTTCTGCTTTAAGGATTTTGTCTTTGTTTTGGGTGTTTAGCATTTTACCTATGATGTGGTGTGGAGAATTTTTTTTTTTTTCTGATGTTGTCTGTTGGAGTTCTATGTGCTTCTTGTATTTGTAGGCTTTATCTTTTTTTAGTTTGGGGAAGTTTTCATCTATTCTTCTGTTTGAAGATTGATCAATACCATTCTCTTGGGATTCTTCTCCTTCCTCTATTCCTATGATGCGGAGGTTTGATCTTTTCATAGTGTCCCACAGTTCCTAGTTGTTCCACTTTCATGTATTTTTACATTTTTCATAATCTTTCCTTGAGGTTTTTAGTTCTTCTGTGTTATCTTCCAGGTCTGATATTCTTTGTTCTGCTTCCTCCATTCTGCTTCTGAGGCTTTTTCCATTCCTTTCCTCTGGATTGGATGAGTGTCTGACTTCCTTTTTCATTTCCTCTTCTGATTTCTTTAGTATTTCTACTTCTTTTTGGAGCTTCTCAATCTCTTCCTGTAGCTCTTTGCTTCACTGGTTGGTTTCCTTATCTTTTTCAGCATGGGATCTTTTCAGTGTTTCTACTTCCTTCTGGACTTTGTCATTCTCTCTCTCTCTAGGTCCTTCTTGAGTTCTTCATTCTCTTTTCTTAGTTCTTTGATTTGCTCTTTAAAATCTTGTAACTCTTTAAATATGTTCCCAATTGTGTTTCTGATATCTGTGTCTTGGGGCATCCCCAGAGGGATCCCACTGTAGGAATCTTCCACAGGGTTGGTAGAGCTTAGTGCAGGATTATCCTGCCCCTTTCCTGTGTTGTCTCTTCTTTGTGTTCCTGGCATATGGGCTTCTCCTTGCCTGTATTCCAATGTGAGTCCTAAATGCCTCTTCACTGTGTTGAAGGATTGCTTTGTTTGCCTCCTTCAGATGCCTTGCTGAGCTTCACCTGGTCTCAGGAGATCTCCAAAATAAATCGTTTTATAAGAAATGAAATTAGGGGGGATCTTCCAAGACTACCCGAAGCACAGGTAAGAGCTGGGTGCTTCATCGAGGTGGATTGTTTGATTTGATTTCGTTGTCTTTGTTGATCCTTGGCCTGATTGGATGGTGTGGCTGTGGGGGCAGAGTTATCCTCCCAGCTGGTATAAAAGGTGGGTTTGTGTGAGTCTTGAGATCTGGTGTTCTAGTTTGTCTTCCATTGCTGTGACAAAACACTCTGACTGACACCAACTTGGGGAAGAAAGGGTTTATTCAGCTTACATCTCCTGGGTCACAATTCATCACTTAGGCAGCCCAAGGCAGTAACTCAGGGCAGGAACGTGGAGGCAGGAGCTGAAGCACAAGCCATGGAGGAATGCTGTTCACTGGCTTGCTCCCCTGGCTCATGCCCAGCCCACCTTCTTATATGGTACACAACAACCTGCCCAGAGTGGCACCACTCATTGTGGGCTGGGCCCTCCCACACTGCTTGACCATCAAGACAACACTCCACGGATGTGGCCACAGGCCAGTCCAATGGAGCCAATTCCCCACTTGAGTCTCCCTCAACCTAGGTGTGTCAAGTTGACACTAAAGCTATCCAGTGGGGCTAGAGATATAGCCTAGTGGTTAAGAGCACTGACTGCTCTTGCAGAGGACCCAGGTTCAATCCCCAGCATCCACATGGTGGCTGAGAACGGTCTGTAACTCCAATTCCAGGAGAACTCCAGTTCCAGGGGAATCTGAGACCCTCTTCTGACCTCCACAGCATTGCACGACATGGGTGCACAAACCTGCATGCAGACAGTACATTCATACACATACAAAAATAAATTAAAATTTAAAAAAAATAAAATAAAGCTATCCAGCACATCCGGTATCTCCCAAGACCACCTGAAGCACAGGTAAGAGCTGGTTGCTTAAGCCAGGCAGATTGTTTGAGTGGATTTCATTGTCTTTGTTGATCTTTGGCCTGATTGGCTGGTGTGGATGTGGGGGCAGAGTTATCTTCTCAGCTGTTATAAAAGGTGGGTTTGTGTGAGTCTTTAGATTGGAGATCTCCCAAGACCACCAGAAGCACAGGTACAGGGGCCCTAAAGAGCACCCCCCCACACATCTGGAGCAAAGCATTCCCAGTGTTAAAGGACAGTAGATGCCAACCCAGGTTACTATACCCAGGAAAAATGTTGATTATAGTTGAAGGAGAGAGACAAACCTTCCATGACATAAACAAAATGAAAGAATACATGTCCAGAAAACCAACACTTCAGAGAATACTTGAAGTAATTCAAAGGACAGAAGAAAGGAGCAACCATCCCCAGGTACCTAGAAAGAGAAATTAATAAAAGTATAACTGCAGAAGTAGAAACCTAAACCAAAACCACAAATGGATAATAAAGCAAAAGGAAGAAACACAAACCTATCAGTCATAACCTTAAATATTAATGGACTAAATTCCCCATCAAAAGACATAGACTGGGAGATTGGATTAGGAAACAGAACCCATCAATATGCTGTCTAGAAGAAACACATCTTGTTATAATAGTATTCATATTAACTAAAGTAGGGAGCTAAAAGTAGACATTTTATTAGTCTTTTTCCCAGCATCTTCTTAACTGTCCTGGATCCCATTTTGCATTTAGTTGTTATGTCTCTATATAATCTTCCAGTCTGTGGCAGTGTATCATAAAGTGATATCTGATGTTATAATGTATTCGTGGCTTTGTTTACATTGAGGACTATGCTAGAGTGGTGTCTGCTAGGACTCTGCCATAAGTGTACCATATTTTTCTTTGTAATTACTAAATATTTGCTAGAGATACTTTAAGACTATGCAAATGTCCTGTTTTTCCTTAAAGTCTGCCCTCTCCTTTTACTATCTATTGGCAAATCTTGCCTGTGGCAGTTACTACTGTGGTGTTCAAATGGTAATTTTCTATTTCTCTCATTTCTTCTACATGTAATAATTGGAGTTCTTCTGTAAGGAAGAGTTGTGGCTTCTCAATTTATATTTTTAATTATGATGAGAAATGCAGGATAGGTACACACCTGGAACTTAAGATATATAAACCTTGTTAAAATTATTCCAGATACTAGTATCAAATAATGCTAAGTTGGCAACCTGCCTTTGAAAATGAAATGAATTTAAGAAGAAAATAGCATTTATGATTTGTAAAATTTGTTCAACTTTTGACTTAAGACTGGCTTGAAGCTGAAGTCAATTTTCTTTTGAAATATTATATCTAGGCTTTTTTTAAGTGTCTAAATTTATATTACTTTGGAGATAATTTTTGTCAAAAATCTAGAATAAAGTTAACTAGACCTTGCAAGGAAAAAAAAAGAAACACATCTTATCTTCAAGGACAGGCACCACCTTAAAGTAAAAGGGTGGAAAAAAATATTCCAAGCAAGTGGTACCAAAAAGAAAGCAGGTGTTGTGATTTTAATATCAGACAAAATAAACTTCCGAGTAAAAGAAATCAGAAGAGACAAAGAAGGCCATTGCATTTTTATCAAAGGAACAATTCACCAAGTAGATTTCACAATTATGGATATGCATGCACCAAACTCTGGTGCACCAAACTTTATAAACACGATTCTCCAGGACCACAAGTAACAGACTAACTCCAGTACATTCATAGTAGGGGAATTCAATACCCCACTGAGACATTTGGACAGGTCAACAGGACAAATAATAAATAGAGAGACATCTGAACTGAACGATATGATACACCAAATGGACCCCACAGACATCTGCTGAATATTCCACCTTAATACCAGACAATACACTTTCTACTCAGTACCCCACGGAACATTCTCCAAAATCGACCACGTACTGGGACACATAAGAAACCTCCACAAATACAAAAAGATTGAAATAATGTCATGCATTCTATCAGACCACAGTGCAATAAAGTTCAATATCAACATCAGGATAAGACCTACTATCTACGAGCACACAGGGACACTAAACAACTCACTCTTGAATAATGAATGGGTCAAGGAAGAGATAAAGAAAGAAATAAAAACATTCCTGGAACTGAATGAAAATGATAATACAACACAACAAAACTTAAGGGATACCTTAAAAGGAGTCTTAAGAGGGAAGTTTATACCTCTGGGTGCCTTCATTAGAAAAATATAAAGAGCACAAGTGAACGATCTAACACTGCAGCTAAAAGCACTTGAGAGGCAACAACAGATGAACCCTAAATGCAACAGATAGGAAAAAAATAACAAAAATCAGAGCAGAAATCAATGAAATAGGAACAAAGAAAACAATACAAAAAAATCAATGAATCCAAAAGTTGGTTCTTTGAAAGAATAAACAGGATAGGGCTGGAGAGATGACCTAGTGGTTAAGAGCACCAACCGCTCTTGCAGAGGACCTGGGTTCGATCCCCAGCATCCACATGGTGTCGAGAGCCGTCTGAAACTCCAATTCCAGGAGAACTCCAGTTCCAGGGGAAACCTACAGCCTCTTCTGACCTCCGTGGCATTGCACAACACAGGTGCACAGACTTGCATGCAGACAGTACATTCATACACATACAGAAATAAATAAAATTAATAAAAAAAAATTTTAAAGAATAAACAGGATAGCCAGACCTCTAGCCCAGTTAACCAAAAGAAAGAAGGAACAACTCCAAATCAATACAATCTGTGATGAAAAGGGAAATATCATAACAGACAATGAAAAGATCCAGAAAATCATACAGGAATACTTCAAAAACTTATACTCAACCAAGTTTGAAAACCTAGAAGAAATGGATGAATATCTGAAATCCTAGGAATCACCAAAGCTCAACCAAGATGAGATCGACAGCTTAAACAGACCCATAATACATGAAGAAATTAAAGATGTAATAAGAAACCTCCTAACTGAAAGAAGCCCAGGCCCAGACGGTTTCACGGCAGAATTCTATAAAACGTTTCAAAAAGACTTACAACCATTACTATTTAAATTGTTTAGAAGGATACAAACATAGGGAATTCTCCCAAATTCCTTCTATGAAGCCAGGATCAATCTAATACCAAAACCAGGCAAAGATACGACCAAAAAGGAGAACTATAGACCCATCTCCCTAATGAACACAGATGCCAAAATTCTAAACAGGACAGTGGCAAGTCGCATACAGACCCACATCAAGAAAATCATCCACCATGACCAAGTTGGATTCATACCAGAGATGCAGGGATGGTACAACATACAAAAATCAATAAATATCATCAAGCATATAAATGGACTGAAAGACAAAAACCACACCATCATCTCAATTGACACAGAAAAAGCCTTTGACAAAATCCAGCATCCCTTCATGCTTAAAGTCCTAGAAGGAATTGGATTGAGGGATCATTCCTCAATGTAATCAAAGCCATATACAGGAAACCCACAGCCAATATCATCCTAAATGGGGAAAGGAGAGAAACATTCCCTTTAAAGGTAGGAACTCGGCAAGGCTGCCGCCTAACACCACTCATCTTCAATGTAGTGCTTGAAACCCTTGCTAGGGCAATAAGGCAAGAAAAGGAAATTAAAGGAGTACTAATTGGAAAAGAGGAAGTCAAGCTATCCTTATTTGCTGATGATAATATAGTTTACTTAAAGGATGCTAAAAACTCCACCAGAAAACTCCTAGAAACGATTAACAGCTTCAGCAAAGTGTCAGGATACAAAATTAACCTAAGAAAATCAGTAGTCTTTCTTTACACCAACAACAAGCACCTGAGGAGGGAATTCAAGGAGACCTTCCCACTCACAATAGCCTCAAAAACAATAAAATACCTAGGAACAAACCTAACCAAAGACACTGAAGATCTCTACAACAAAAATGTTAAACCCTTCAAGAAAGAAATTGAAGAAGACATCAGAAGATGGAAAAACCTCCCATGCTCATGAATTGGGAAAATCAATATTGTAAAAATGTCCATTTTACCCAAACTCTTGTATAGATTTAATGCAATCCCAATTAACATCCCTAAGAGTTTCTTCTCAGGCTTGGAAAAAAAGTTCTTAATTTCTTTTGGAAAAACAAAAGACCCTGAATAGCCAAAACAACCCTGAGAAAAATGAGCAATACAGGGGGGATCTCTGTACCAGATTTCAAACTATACTACAGGGCTATAGTCATAGAAACAGCCTGGTACTGGCACAAAAACAGACCTGTTGACCTATGGAGCAAAACTGAAGATCCAAACCTGAGCACATACAATTTCAGCCATCTCATATTTGACAAGGGAGCCAAGAAGACACAATGAAGAAAAGACAGCATCTTCAACAAGTGGTGTTGGCAAAACTGGATCACCACTTGTAGAAGAATGAAGTTAAACCTCTACCTCTCACACTGTACAAAAGTCAACTCCAGATGGATTAAAGACCTCAACATGAAACCGCAAACTCTGAAGGCAATTGAAGAAAAGGTTGGCAGTGGCCTACAAAACATAGGCATAGGAAAAGACTTCCTAAATCAGATAGCAGCTGTGCAAGAATTAAGGTCAACGATTGACAAATGGGAACTCATTAAACTCAAAAGCTTCTGTACATCAAAAGAAACAATCAAGGAAGTGAAGAGAAATCCCACAGAGTGGGAGGAAACCTTCACCACAGATACATCTGACAAAGCATTCATTTCCAAAATATATAAACTACTCAAAAAACAAAGAAGAAAGAAAACAAATGACTCACTCAATAGATGGAGCAAAGAGCTGAACAGAGACTTCACAAGTGAGGAATTAGAGATGGCTGAGATATGTCTTAAGAAGTGTTTAACATCATTAATCTTTAAGGAAATGCAAATCAAAACCACTTTAAGATATCATCTTACTCCAATAAGACTGGTTAGGTTCAAGAAAACAAATGATAGCAAGTGCTGGAGAGGTTGTGGAGAAAGAGGAAGACTCATCCACTGCTGATGGGAATGTAAACTTGTACAGCCACTATGGAAAGCAGTGTGGAGAACCCTTGGAAGACTTGGAATGAACTTGCCACATGACCCAGCAGTACCACTCTTGGGCATGTACCCGCAAGACTCATCCTACCACAGATATACATACACAGCCATGTTTATTTCAGCTCTCTTCACAATAGCAAGGAGCTGGAACCAACCTAAATGCCCCTCAACTGACGAGTGGATAGAGAAAATGTGATGTATCTACACAATGGAGTTCTATGCAGCAGTAAAGAAAGATGGCATCATGAGCTTTGCAGGAAAATGGCTGAAGCTAGAAGATATGCTGAGTGAAGTAACACAGTCCCAGAAAAACAAACGAAGAATGGTATCCCTCATCTGTGGATGCTAGTGCCAATTACCTTGTTGTAAGTATTTCTTGTGTAAAGCCCCTTGAGATTTGGTCCAAGTAGTTGGGAGTGATGCATATTGGAAACAACAACAACAGAAAGGACTGCATCAAAGAACTGACTGAAATGGCAAAGTTCTACTTAATTCAACTTCCACATGGAGAATTTTGAGAAAGACTGAGAAAGAGATGAAAAGCATATTTGGCAGAATGCATGAGCTCTGGTTGGGTGGGGGGATAAGGTGGGGGACACGGGTTCTATATTTGATTAGTAACATAATCTTATACATATATACATATATATACATATATATGCATATATATATATATAAAGAAAGAAATGAAATTGGGCTGACCCTTGACCCCTCATAGCATCTGTCACAAATACATGATTTTGATATGAGAACCAGGAGGCAGGGGAAATGGGAGACATGGTTTAATTCTGATGGTCTGATTATTCCAGAAGGATCTTAGACCATTTTCAGAAATAATCTGCCAGTACAATGGGGGACCTCCCCTTTGCACCCACGGGACAGCATCTCTTAAACTAGGGATTAGCTTTAAGGACTGGGGATGGAAGGTGAGGGGATGTGGGGAGCATGGATATGATGGCCCACAGTGACACTTCCAGCACTTGGGATGTGAAGATTGAAGGATCAGGAGTTCAAGAACATCCTTAGCTTCATAGCGAGTTCCAGGCCAGCTGGATTTGTTGGAAACCCCTTCTCAGAAAACCAAAACAAATAGGCAGGGAACAAAGTTTCCTTGGGGATTTGGACTGGGACTTTGAAGAGAAGGTCTCCTTCCTGCATCCAAGGAAGCTCAAAATCTGGGCACTGGACAACTTGACCCCAGGATGCCCCTCTTCTCTTTCTATTTCTGCAGCCCCTGTGAGGTCTGCTGACCAAGACTTCATCCTGTCTCAGAATGAAAAGAAAGGGTCTTTGTACGTAGTCAATGGAGTCACTAGGAAAAAGCAGGCAAATCCCAGACACTGACTCTTTCCCCTGCATGTAGGACTCCCAGGGCCTGGTCACTGGCCACTAGATCTAGGAGGAAAAGCTCTAAGGGACCAAGGGCAGGGCATGTGTGGTGACCATGGCCATGAAATTGGCTCCTGGAAAGCAGAATCAAAATCACCTCTGGCTTCTGCAGATCTCTACCTGGGGATGCCAACCTATCACCAGCAGCACTATGGGTAGAATATCCAGATCCTTCTGAGCAAAATGGGCACACACCTGGATCATGATGGAGTGGTGCAGAAATTGTCTTCTTTGGCTACACCACAAACAAGCATATCTACAGATTCTGGGACTCTCAAATAGAAGCTCTTTCCTTTACTTGGGATCCTAAATCCTGGCAGCCAGATCACCCTGAGCCACTAGAGCTGTTCTCTTGTGGCTCCCTCCTTCTCTGCCTCCCATCTCTGCAGATCCATCACACATTGTAATGCTCTGAGGCTGGTAGGGCTGAAGCTTGGTCAAGACTTACACCTTGCTAACTGCATCCTCTGTGGCTCTGATCTTGACAGTCTGACCCTCATCATTTAAAGAGATCTGAGAGCCTTGAGGCTGTGTGGAGAGTCAGCATGAGCCAATTCCAGTTTGCACTGAGGACATTTTGCCCTCAGGGGTGTCTAACTTTTGCACATTGTGAGATGATAGAATCATTTACAAAATTCACCCTCAAGAACTCTGAAATCAAGTTAAGAACAAAACCACATGCAAATATTTACTGTTTTAAATTTCCAGTTTTTCAGTCTGCATGTAGGTCTGTGCACCTGTGTCATGCAATGCCACGGAGATAAGAGGGTTTCGAATTCCCCTGGAACTGGAGATAAAGACAGTTCTCAGCCACTATGTGGGTGCTGGGGATTGAACCCAGGTCCTCTGCAAGAGCAGTCGGCACTCTTAACCGCTAGGCCATCTCTCCAGCCCGCCCCCCAGCTTTTTTTTTTTATGTGGGTTGGGGTATGCTCTGTCAGAGAACAACTTTCAGAATTTGGTCCTCTCCTCCCAATTTATAGTTCCTGGGAATCCAACTACGGTTGTCAGGCCCTTTTTTTTTTTTTTTTT
>VZQC01014779.1:91266-111211 GCA_009823505.1 Rhizomys pruinosus | reverse complement strand
TTAAGATTTTTTTTGGTCTTTTTGAGACAGGATCTCCCTGTAGCTCCATCTGTCCTGGAGCTCACTATGTGGACCAGGCTGACCTTGAACTCACGGTGATCCACCTGCCTCTGCCTCCAAAGTGCTGGGATTGAAGGCGTGTGCCACCACCAGGCCTGGATATCAGGCACTTTTTATCTCCTGAACCATCTCACCAGCCCTGTTGCTGAGATTCTAATCTAGACAGTCCATCCCCAGAAACCTAACTCATGACCATCATATCATAAAACTACCAAGTCTTAAATAGAAGATGTTGTGCCTATCATTTATGGGTCAAGAACGGTAGTAAAGATTACCAGTGACACAAATTATCAGAATCAGTGCATTTGCCACCAAATATCTTTTTTTGTGTGTGCCTTCATGTATGTAAGTGTACCCATGTCTTATAGTGCCTTCAGAGGACAGAAGAGGGTGTCAGAGCCCCTGGAACTGGAGTTACAGACAGCTGTTAGCTGTCATGTTGGTGCTGGTATTTGAACCCGGGTCTTCTGTAAGAACAGCCAGTGTTCAAATACCAGCACAGCTAGTATTCAAATACTGGCACAAATATGGCTTTTAAAAATTAACTTTAGCTGGGCATGGTGGTGCACGCCTTTGATCCTAGCACTTGGGAGGCAGAGGTGGGTGGATCTTTGTGAGTTCAAGGCCAGCCTGTTCTGCAGGGAGAGCTCCAGGACAGCTGGGGCTAGAGGGAGACCCTGTCTCGAAAAGAGCAAACAAAATAAAAGTAAATAAAAATAAATAAATAAATAAATAAATAAATAAATAAATAATAAATAAATTTCCAGTTTTTTGTTGGGCCAAATTCATAGCTGTCCTTGGGGTCATGGCCATCTGGCACCTTGCTGGATGCCTGAAACAGGCCTCCAAGATTAAGTAAAAAAGTCAGGCGAAACACAAAATCTCAGCACACAAACACAAAATTTTCATCTGAATTTTTAAAAATTTGTTTTACATTTATTTATTTACTTATTTAACATGTGTGTGCCTCTGTGTGTGTGTGTGTGTGTGTGTGTGTGTGTGTTTTGTGGGTACTCATGTCATGGGGCTCATGGGAAAGAAAGAAGACAACTTTCAGGAGTCAGGCCTCTCCTTCAGCACTGTGGAAAGTCAGGGCACCAGGCTTTGTGGCAGGCATCCTTCCAGGTGAACCATCTCACTGGCCCCATTTCTAATTTTAAAAAGAGGAATATAGCTGATGGTGGTGCATGCCATTAATCCAAGCACTTGGGAGGAAGAGACAGGCAGATCTTTGTGAGTTCAAGGCCAGCCTGGTCTATATAACAAGTTCTAGGCCAGCCAGAACTCGATAGGAGATCCTGTCTGAAAACAAAACAAGAGAAAATAAAATAAAGACACAAACAGAAACAAAACAACAAAAGAGGAATGTACTTAGAAATGTTTGTTTCCTTATTTCTCTCTCTCTCCTTCTCCCTCTACCTCTCCAGGGACTCGTGTAGTGCTGCCTAACTTGAAACCTGCATATAGCTGATGGTGGTTTTGAATATTTGATTGTTCTGCTTCTAACTACAAAGTGCTGGGGTGACATGCTAGGGCTATCACACCTAGGTCAGGTGGTCCTAGGGGCCCAGTGCTGGATGAATGCCAGGGGAACCCCTACACCTGAACTACATCCCTGCCCCATAAATTATTTTAAAAATTGTATTGATAATTCTAAACAAATCCCAGTGAGGGGGATGTCTTAGATGTCTTTTATAATACCTTGTGTTATTTCAGACTGATTACCATAGAAATGGCATTCTTTCTGCAGGAGAAAGCAGCGTCCCTACACCTGATTTTTCAGTTTGTAAGTCCAAGTCCTTTCTGTTGATATGGCCTAAAGTGTTTCCCCAAACCCAGTAAATGTCTGGACATTTCTAGGGCTTCTATTTGTTGTGGGTAGGTCCTCTAGCAATTTTCTTACTACTAGGGGTGGTTTCTTATATGTGATTTCAAAAGAGGAATATCCAGTTTGGGGGCATATCTTGCTTGAAACACAGTAAGACATAGTATGTCAATCCAGTGTACCTGGATTATTTTGGCTTTACGGGTTCAGTCATTCATTCAGTTTCAATTTTTCTTATGTGTTTTGGGGCCCATGGGCCAGATGAAGACTTCATCTGGTCCCCAGTGAGATAAATATAATTTTTACAATCTCAAACTCAAGGTGTGGCTAAAATTCCTTCTGGAAAGTATAATGTTTGCTTCAATCCTCCCTTGTTCCCTATGATAAACCAAGGTCTGATTTCAACAAACTGCAGTCTGGGAAACCAGTGAGTTAATTGGGCTTACTTACAGAGCAATGGGTGAAGGTTTAACTTACAGGAGTGTGAGTGCTCCCCTCCTAAATCCACAATGGAAAGTCTCCATACTGACCTGAATCTTGACTCCCACACATCTGTACAAAGTGGTGAGCCACCCTCCCTACCTCCACAGCTTCCTCAGCTTATATACCCTTATCTACTTCCCCTCCTGCACCTGGGTCACATTTGGGAGGCATGGCTGAATCTCCCTCTCTTTCCTTTCTTGAAGAGCATAACAGCCTGTCCTGAAAACCTTACCCTCTGGGTTACTCTTTTTTTTTGTAGCCTCTTCCTACAGGAGTCATGAAAATCCAGTGCTGGGCTTTATAACTAGCAGCTATCCCCAAGTCAGAAGAGAGAGTGATGGTATAAACACTAAATACAAACATAGACCAAAAATGCAAACAGAAAATAAACTGAAGGGAAGCAATATGCATCTCTCAATAACAATCCTAAATATTAATGGTCTAAACTCCCCAATCAAGAGACACAGACTGGGAGAATGGATTAAGAAACTTAATCTATCTTTCTGCTGTCTATAAGAAACACACTTCACCTTCAAGGACAGGCATCATCTTAAAGTGAAAGGATGGAAAAAAAAATAGTTCAAGAAATGCTACCAAAAAGCAAGCAGGAATTGCTTTCTAATGTCAGAGAAAATAACTTTCAAGTTAAAACTAATCAGAAGAGATGAAGAGGGTCACTACATTCTTATCAAAGGATCAATCAACCATGAAGATCTCACAATCATAAATATATATGCCCCAGAGTTTGGTGCATATATATTTATGATTGTGAGATAAACTTCATAAACACAATCCCGAAGGACTTCAAGGCACAGTCACTCCCATCACACGAATCATGTCAGATTTCAAACCCCACTGAGCCCATTTGACAGGTCAACTGGACAAAGAATAAACAGAGAGACATCTGAACTGGACAATATGATACACCAAATGGACCTAACAGACATCTACCAAATATTCTACCTAAACACCAAACAATATACTTTCTAGTCAGCACCGCATGGAACATTCTCCAAAATTGACCATATACTGACACACAGAGCAAACCTCAGCAAATACAAAAAAAAAAAATTTGAAATAATTTTATGGATTCTTTCAGACCATAGTGAAATAAAGCTTAATATCAACACCAGAAAGAGCCCCACTAGCTACAAGAACATGTGGAGACTAAAGAACACGTTACTGAATAATGAATGGGTCAAGAAAAAGATAAAGAAAGAAATAAAGACATTCCTGGCACTAAATGAAAGGGATGATACAACATAACAAACCTACAGAACACCTTAAAAGCAGTCCTGAGAGAGAAATTTATAGTCCTAAATGCCTACATTAAGAAAACAGAAAGAGTACAAATAAATGACCTAACACTGCAACTAAAAATACTTTAGAGGCAACAAGTGAATCCTAAACCCAACAGACAGGAAGAAATAACAAAAATCAGAGCTGAAATCAATAGAAACAAAGAAAACAAGTTGGACACTCATTTGATAAACTTGATTGAACATACAAGCCCCCCCTGCTGGATGGTGGGACCCATGAGCTGTGTGGGTTTGGGCACAACTGCTCGCAAATTGGTTTTACATGAAGGATGCTTGTACTCATAAATTATCATTTATTGTTAAAAAAAATGAAAACAAAATAAAAAAAAAAGAAAGATGCAGAAAAGTTATGGCAAAATGCTTGATCTGGGATGGGTAGGGGAGGGGTGGGGGGAAGGGAAGGGGATATATGCCTGAACTGAATTGAAAATGATGTATGAAATACACAAAGCATCAATTAAAAAAAAAAAAAGAAACAAAGAAAACAATACAAAAAAATCAATGAATCCAAGAGCTGGTTTTTTGAAAGGATAAACTAGCCTAATTGACTGAAAGAAGAAAAGAGCAACTCCAAATCAACCAAATTAGAGATGAAAAGGGAAACATCACACCAGATAAAGAAAAGATTCAGACAATTCTACAGTAATACTTCAAAAATCTATACTCTACTAAATTTGAAAAGCTAAGAGAAATGGATGAATACCTGACATCATGGAATCCACAAAGTGTTAATGGGGAAGAGATTGACACCTTAAATAGACCCATAATAAAGGAGGAAATTGAAACTGTGATGGAAAAAAACTCCAAACTTAAAAGAGCCCAGGTCCAGACGGACTCATAGCAGAATTCTATAAGACATTTAAAGAAAACCTACAGCCACTACTACTCAAATTATTCAAGAGGATAGAAACAGAAGGAAATCTCCCAAATTCCTTCTATGAAGCTAACATCGCCCCAATACCAAAACCAGGCAAAGATAACAACCAAAAAAGAAAACTATAGACCCATTTCAATAATGAACAAAGATACAAAAATTCTCAAAAAGATACTTGCAAACCACATACAGGCACATATCAAAAAGATAATCCACCATGACCAAGCTGGATTCATACCAGAGATGCAGGGATGGATCAACATACATAAATCAATAAACGTCATAAAGCACATAAATGGACTGAAAGACAAAAGCCACATGGTCATCTCAATCGATGTAGAAAAAAGGCCATTGACAATATTCAGCATGCCTTCATGTTTAAAGTCCTGGAGGGAATTGGAATGGAGGGAACATTCCTCAACACAATTAAATCCATATACAACAAACCCACAGCCAGCATTATCCTAAATGGGGAAAAACTAGAAGTGTTCCCCTTAAAGTCAGGAACTCAGCAAGGCTGCCCCTATCCCCACTCCTTTTCAATATACTGCTAAAAATGCTCGTGAGAGCAGTAAGACAATGGAAATTAGAGGAGTACTAATAGGAAAAGAGGAAGTCAAACTATCCTTGTTGCAGATGATATTATAGTTTACCTAAGGGATGCCAAAAACTTTATCAGAAAACTCATAGAAACCATCAACAGGTTCAGTAAAGTGGTGGAATACAAAATTACCTTAGAAAAATTGGTACCTTTCTTTATGCCAATAACAAGCATTTGAAGGAATACAAGGAGACTTTCCTACTCACAACAGCCTCCAAAAAAATAATAAATTATCTAGGAGAAACCTGACCAAACACACTAAAAATCTCTACAATGAAACTTTTAAGTCCTTCGAGAAAGAGATTGAGGAAGATACTAGAAGATGAAAGAACCTCCCATACGCATGGATTGGAAGAATCAATATAGTAAAAATGAGCATCCTACCCAAAGTAATATACAGATTCAATGCAATCCCAATTAAAATCACCACAAACTTCACAGACCTAGAAAAAATATTCTAATGTTCATATGGAGAAACAAAAGACCCTGGATAGCCAAAGCACCCCTGAGCAATAAAAGCAACAGAGGGGGATTACCATACCAGATATCAAAAATTACAGGGCTATGGTCACAAAAACAACCTGTTATTGGCACAAAACCAGACCCATATACCAGTGGAACAAAATTGAGGAGCCGAACCTGAGCACATCCAGTTTCAGCCACATCATGTTCCACAAAGGCACCAAGACTGCTCAATGGAGGAAAGACAGCATCTTCAGCAAATGGTGTTGGGCGTAACTGGTTCGCCACTTGAAGAAGAATAAAACTAAACCCCTACCTCTCACCATATACAAAAATTAACTCTGAATGGATCAAACACATCAATGTGAAACCCAAAACTCTGAAGGTTATAGAAAAAAAATTGGTAGTAACCTAGAAGACATAGGTGTAGGAAAAGACTTTCTAAATCAGACAGCAGCTTTACAAAAAGTAAGGTCAACAATTGACAAATGGGACCTTATTAAGCTCAAGAGTTTCTGTACAGTGAAAGAAACAAAGAAGTGAAGAAAAAAACCACAGAATGGGAGGAAACCGTCACCAGTGATACATCTGATAGAGCATTAACATCCAGAATTTATAATCTGCTCAAAAAACAAAGGTAGAAGAAAGCAATTGACCCACTCAAAACATGGAGTAAAGAGCTGAACAGAGACTTCACAAATGAAGAAATAAAGATGGCTGAGAAACATCTTTTTTTTTTTTTTTTGGTCTTTTCGAGACAGAGAAACATCTTAAAACATGTTCAATATCGCTAATAATTATGGAAATACAAATTAAAACCACCTTATGATTTCATCTTACTCTAGTAAGACTAGCTATGATCCAGAAAACAAAGGATACCAAATGTTGGAAAGGTTGTGGGGAAAGGGGAACACTCATCCACTGCTGGTGGGAATGCAAACTCATGCAACCCCTATGGAAAACAGTGTGGAAAACTCTTAAAGAAACTGAAAATGAGCCTACCACCTGACCCAGTCACAATACTCCTGGGTTTATACCCACAAGACTCTATGGCAGAGATACATGTTCATTGCAGCTCTCTTCAAAATAGCAAAGAGATGGAAGCAACCCAAGTATCCCTCAACCGACAAGTGGAGAGTGAAAATGTGGTACATCTACACAATGGACTTCTATGCAGCAGTAAAGAAAGATGGCATCATGAACTTTGCAAGTAAATGGATGGAACTAGAAGATATTATGCTACATGTAGTAACACAGTCCCACAAAAACAAACAATAAATGGTATCCCTCGTTTATGGATGCTAGCACCAAATCCCTAGTTGAAAGGGATGAGCAATGTTAATGTTATACTTCTTTTTATCTGAAAGCAACTGTACTGTTATAATATGAACCAGTTAAAATGCTCTAGAATTAACTTACCACTTATTTTCAGACTTTGTAATTATGATATATGGATGGAGGGTATGTATTCATATTTTAGAGTAATGTAAAAATTAAAGGCAAAAATGTGAACTCCTAAACATTTTGGAATTACATACAGTTTATTTTCAGAGGTCATAATTTTGGTATATATGTGACGTATATATAGGCATATTTTGGATCAATTCAAATAGGAAGGAACAACAACCACAAAATGACTGGGTCAAGGAACTGACTGAAACAGTTAACCTCTGCCCAAACAATAAACCTCTGCAGAGAAAAACTTTAAAAGGACTGAGAAAAAAATACAAGACATGTATCACAGAATGCATAAACTGGGGTGGGGTGGGGGATAGTGAAAAGGGAATATGTCAAAATTTGACTAAAAAATGATGGATGAAATACACAAATCATCAATAAAAATATTTTATTAAAAAAGAGAGATATGAGACCCCTTTTTTTGTTTGACCTCAGGGTCAAACAAATGAATGATAAATGCTTAGATTTCAAAGGGCTTTGAGCTAACTTTGAAAGGGCCCCATACTGGGTTGAGAAAACATTAGGTAAAATTTAGATTACAGCTAATTTCTAACCCAGGAACTGTGTAAAATCCCCAACCTGGGGACTGTGTTATCTGGGAAGAAAAATAGCCTCTATTTTCTCAAAACCTACAAACTGTGTCACTACCACTAACCCTACACACCTTCTCCTTTCTCATTTCCCTGTTATAAATAGGAACAAACTGTGCCTGAAGGTGCAGTTTCAAATCGTACAGAAAAATTTAATAATGAACAATCTGCTCCTAAATTGGGTCTCTTATCTTTCATTTTTACAACACTTGGTGTAATTAAGATTCCACCTGGGAGATGCTCAAGCCTGTGGCATCTTACCTCCCCCCAACCCCTGGGTTCCTAAGACAGCACAAGAAAGGCTCTCTGAACTACAGGTCAGGGAAGTCTTACAAGTTTACTCAGGCTTGCTTACAAAGTGAATGAAAATAACTTACACACCAAGTAGCAGCTCCCTTCCCCCCATGTATATCCAAACTCCCTACATAGACTTGGCGACCTCTGCCCCTGGTGATGATATGGAGAGAGCACTCAGCTCCATGTAGTTGACTTTTATGTTATCTTTGACTCTTCCCCCAACATGACACCAGCAGTATACCAGAGTTCAGCTGTGTTCTCGCGAGCACCGTGAACTTGCACCAACTTGTCCTTGTCCCTTTTCTGTACATAAGCTGGAGGAGTTTCTGGATCTCTAACTCCTCCCTTAGAGAGGCAGAAGCTCTTGGGCATGAGAAAACCTTCAAGGTCAAAAGTCCACCTCTTTTGGAGGACTGTCCGCCTTACACTTGGTCAATCCTGGTTTATCATTTTCCAACAGAAGTGAACTTTGACAACCCCCTCTTTCTGTTTTATGATAACTGCTATATACTATATTTTGAATTAGTTCAAGGTTCAGGAAACCTAGCCCTGTTTCATGAGGACTAGGCCCTCACAATATCTGATCTTGGAAGGTAGTCAGGTAGGACAGGACATCTGTTTACCTCTGTTTATGATATTCCCTACAGTTGAGTATTCACACTTATCTGTAATTCCTTTATACTAACTCCTCTCCCTTTCCTCCTTCCCTGGCCTCTAATGGAGAGACTCTTTAACCTCTGCTTCCAGTTCCCTTCCTCCTTCCTACAGGCAGTGTATCCTTCACACCTCTTTGCTCCTGTGGTGGTTTGAATGAGAGTGTCCTCCATAGGCTCCGTGTACTCGGACTTTTGTCCCCAGTTGTTGGCACTGTTGTGGGAGGTCTTAGAAGGTAAGGTCATGCTGGAAGAAGCTCATCACTGGGGATGGGCTTAGAGAGTTCTTAAGCCTTGCTGGGTCTCCATTCATTCTCTGCTTCCTGTGCCTGTGAAAAGACATGAACTTCTGTTTTCTGTTCCTGATCCAGCACCTCCTGGCACCATGCCTCCCTGCCATGATGGACTGTAATTCCTTGGAACATCAAGCTGGAATAAAATCTCTTTGTATAAGTTCCCCTGGTTGTGGTGTTATATCACAGCAACAGAAAAGTACCTAACACAGCTTCCATCTCTGGAAGCTGCCTGGCTGCCCCATCTGGGATTTTGTGGGTGTCTGTTTTTTGAAACAAGGTCTCGAGTAGCTCCGGATGGCCTTGACCTAGAGACTGGCTTTGTTCTCCTGAACCTTCTGCCTCCACCCCCAAGAATCGTAATTACTTAGGTGTGCACCAGCACATCCGGCTGAAATGTGAGTCTCAGTTATACAGGCTGTAGGAGGTAAAATGATCATCATTCGTCCTAAACCTGAGAAGAAAGTGCTTTGAAGTACACCGTCCTCCCCTTTCCTCCCCACAGAACAGCCTTGTTCTGCACTGGTCTTAGTGTAAGCTTGAAATATACTTAAAAAGTGAATGTGTCCTGAGGATGCTTGGAGGACCCTCCACATGCCCACATCATTTCTGCATCCACTCTCCTTATCTAAAAGCCCAGGTACAACTAGAGAGACTGAAGATCTGTGAGGAATTCAAGCACCTAAGGAAGAGCCTGAATGAGGAAGAGAGTTTCCTCCTGGGCAGGCTGCTCTGGCTGGAAGGAGACAAACTGAAGGAATAGTATGATACTGTGTCTACAGGCTCAGCTGAGTTCCCTCAGGAAGCTGACTAGCTCACTGAGGACCAAGCAGCAAATGTCACCCAGAGAACTGCTGCAGGTGAGTCCCTTGGGAGCAGTCGTGCAAGTGGATACCGACACATTCCATTGTTAAGACAGATTATGGGTGATAGTGCAGAAGGCCTGAGATTACAGGGATCTGACTTCTGGGCCTGCCCTTTTAAGATCTTTCACTCTAGGAGCACAGATCCCACAGCCTGAAGGAATCAGACCACACCTCCTGAAGCTCTTTCTCTGGTACTGAGAGTTCAAAAGCTGTGCTGTGCTGTGGCCTAACAGCTCCTAACTTATGATACTTGGCTCCTCTATGCTATTTTTCACCTAAAACAAAATCATGTGATGTTGAACTCCCCTATCCACAAATGGATGTAAAAAGCTTTCCTTTGTTTGGAGACTTCTCAGGCTCTCCTCTCTGGCTTCCAGCACTACCTTCCTTCAGCCACCTCTCAAGCAATCATCCTGTATGTGCTATCTCTTGGTGTCTCTCTCTCTTCCTTGTATATTCAGCCACTGCAGGTTTTTTTTTTTAATTTTATTTCTGTATGTGTATGAATGTACTGTCTGCATGCAAGTCTGTGCGCCCGTGTCGTGTAATGCCGCGGAGGTCAGAAGACCGTGTCGGATTCCCCTAGAACTGGAGTTCTCCTGGAATTGGAGTTTCACACGGTTCTCGGCCGCCATGTGGGTGCTGGGGATCGAACCCGGGTCTGCTGTAAGAGCGGTCAGCGCTCTTAACCGCTAGGCCATCTCTCCAGCCCCCACTGCAGGTTTTAAGGGGAAACTTTTCCTTCCCTTTAAGTTCCCATCCATTGTGCTGTGTCTGATGTAACCTGCTGCTCCTTCCTAATGTTCTCTTTCCCAAAGCCCAATCATGGCTCCAGCCCTCATGATGACCTTTCTCCCAGTAAGCCTCATCTATGCAGGGAAATGTTGTGTTATCTCTTTGCCTAAACAGTCCTCCAACTGCCACTCTCCTATAGCTCACAAAAGCTCCACGTTGCAATCTCAGAGTTTGACACACTGAGGCAGGAGGATTGTTACTAGTTCAATGGCAGCATGGCAAAGATGGAGACCTTTCTCACACAGCTAAACATATTGTCTCACCTGGATCTCAGCACTCAAGTCGTAGTGGGATTCTCTGGATCACCTAGAACTCCGGGCCAGCCTAGAATACAGAGAACACCCTAATTTCAAAGCAAAAATAAAAGGCATCCCATAATAGCATATGCCTTTTATCCCAGCACTTGGGAAGCAGAGGCAGGTAGATCTTTGTGATCTACATAACGATACTCAGTCCAGCAAGGACAACATAGTGAGACCTTGTTGATAAGGGAAAAAGCTATATTTTTATAATTAACTATATTCTTATATAATGTGTTTTTAAGCTTAGGCCATTTGAAGTTTCCTTCCTTTTACTCACTCTTTGAAATTGGATGCACAGAGATATTTTCTTGCACTGTGGTATTTTCACTACAATAATATGTAGTTTGTTATTCTGTAAAATCTTGAAGTTCTGTGATGCTTTCCATCCACTATGTCTGACCATTGATAAACATATAAAACTAAAATAGAAAATTCACCAGATTGTTTAATGATGCACCTGGTTGAATGAGTCCAAACAGAATATAGTTCAAACATGTCAGAAATCGAAACTTCTGCTGATATCTGATTTTGTAAACTGAAATGACCATTTGATATGGTCCTAGCATAATTAGCACAGCTTAGTTTTAGATCAAAAGATCTCAGATATCATTATCCACACCTGAGATATCTTCTTTTTTTATTTTTTAACAAGTTTTATTGAATATGTTTTAAATCAAATAATAACATTAAAACTATATCCACATAGTTGTCATTTATGCTAATTATGATTTCTAAAGTTTCCTTACACATTATATTATCAAATATTGGATTATTGTTCCTTAAAGACCAAATGCTGGAGAGGTTGTGGGGAAAGGGGAATACTCATTCACTACTGGTGAGAATGTAAACTCGTACAACCACTATGGAAAGCAGTGTGGAGAACCTTTAAAAGACTCAGAATGAGCCTACCACCTGACCTAGTCATACCACTCCTGGGTATATACCCATGGGACTCATCCTACCACAGAGACACATACATTGTCATGTTTATTGCAGGTCTCTTCATAATACTGAAGAGCCAGAACCAACTCAAGTGCCACTCAGCCAATGAGTGGATAGAGAAAATGTGGTACATGTACAAAATGGAGTTCTTCACAGCAGTAAAGAAAGATGACATCATAAAATTTGTAGCTAAATGGATGGAACTAGAAGATATTATTAAGTGAAGTAACACAGTCCCAGAAAGACAAATGACCAGTGATATCCCTCATCTGAGGATGCTAGTACTAAGTACCTAATTGTAAGGCAAACTGATAAATGTTAATGTTATATTCTTCATTATCTGAAAGCAACTGTGCTCTTATAATGTGAATCCTTTAACAGATTAATAGAATTACCCTACCAGTTATTTTCAGTTTGGAATTTTGGCATATGGGTAGAGGGTATGTATGCATATTTTAAAGTAATATAAAATCAAAAGGGAAAATGTGAATCCTGAAATATGATTTGGAAACAGCATACAATTTGTTTTCAGATGACAATTTTAGTAGATGCATTAGATATACAAATGCATACATTGAAACAATACAAGTTGGAAGGAACAACAACAACAAAAGAACTAGGACAAAAAACAACTGAAAAAGTGAAGTTCTCCCCAAAACAATAATCCTCTGCTTTAAAAATAAACTTTGGAAAGACTCAGAAAAATATGCAAGACATGTATGTGAGAATGTATGAACTCGGGTGGGGTGGGGGGGCACGGAAAGGGGATTGAGTCTAAATTGGACTGAGAAATGATGTATGATGTATGAAAAAATTAATAACAATAAAAAAATAAAGTGCAAAATAAATAATAAATACATAAATTAGAAAGAAAGAAAGAAAGAAAGAAAGAAAGAAAGAAAGAAAGAAAGAAGAAAGAAAGAGAGAGAGAGAGAGAAAGAAAGAAAGAAAGAAAGAAAGAAAGAAAGAAAGAAAGAAAGAAAGAAAGAAGAAAGAATTACAGAGGCAAGTTCTGAGATGTCTGCTCAATCAATCACTATGTGTCTTTGTTACCATTTTCTATCTTTTGGTGAAAACATTTAAAATCAACTCTCTTAAAATGAATCAAGCATACACGACAAAATTGTTCATTATGGCTACCATGTTGTACATTACATTCTCAGAGTTTACTCATTTTGTGTAACTAAAATTTTGTAGGTTTTATCAATAATTTCTCATGTTCTGTTTATACTGCATAAAGTCCCATATAACCTTGCTTTATGTATGCTGTGTTATAAGAATGCCATATCCTTATTCAGTACATTGTTACTTCATTAGCATGAAATTCACAACTAAGAGCTTGGACTTTATGCTTTGAACAAACCTGTGAAACAATGTGTTTTCTACTTCAAGCATGTCACAGCCTTCTTGCACTCTAGAATTCTAACTAAGGCTTCAACTCTGTGCTTTGGGAGCATCTATCTCAGCCTTTGATGTTCATGATTCTACCCTTAGCTTTTTTTTACATTCCTTACATATAACAAATTTACAAAGTCTGAAATTAAACTATAGATTAATTGCAAACATATTTAGGGATTTGCAGTTTAACCATAAGTTTATATACAGGTAAAAGAAAATATAACTTTGCATTCCTAAATTACATAGCAAGTTGATAGATATTTTTAAAAAGATGTTCTTTCTCATAAATCATAGAACTGAGGAAAATAGAGGCATATACTTCAAGCTATATCTGTAGCGATAATGGTTAATGTGATATTATGGTTACTGACCAGTAACCCACTTTGACTAACATAGAAGAATTTGGTGTTAGGAACCACAAATAAGGGATAACATATATCGTTTGATTTCTGAGACTGTGTTCCCTTACATAGCTTAACAGCATCCAGTTCCATCCATTTGCTTACAAATTTTATGATGTGGTTCTTCTTTACCACTGCATACAACACCATTGTATAAATGTACCACATCTTTGTTATCCTTAGTCGAGGGACATCTGGGCTTCTTCCAGCTCTTCACTACTATGAAAAGAATGCAATAAACTCGATTGTGCACATATCTCTCTTATAGGATGAATCCTTTGGATATATAACTAAGAGTGGTATAATTGGGTCAAATGTTAGGTTCCTTTTTAGTCTTTTAAGAGTCCTCCACACTGCTTTCCATAGAGGTTGCATGATTTTGCAATCCCCTTTATTGACACCCTCACCAGCATTTGGTGTCATTATCTTTCTTAATCATAGCCAATCTTACCAGTGTAAGATGAAATCTTGAAGTGGTCATAATTTGCATTTCTGTACTTACTAACAATGTTGAACAGTTTTTAAGATCTTTCTTTCTTTTATGGTCTTTTTGAGACAGGGTCTCCCTGTAATTCCAGCTGTCCTGGAATTCACTATGTAGATCCAGCTGGCCTTTAATTCACAGAGATCCACCTGCCTCTCCCTTCTGAGGGCATGGGATTAAAGGGATGAACAAATACACAAGGCTTTAAGATGTTTCTTAACCATCTTTACTTCTCTTCAGAAGTCTGTTCAGATCTTTAGTCCATCTTTTAATTGGGTCATTTGCTTTCTTGGACCTTTGTTTTTTGAGTAATTTATGTACTCTGGATGTTAAACCTCTGTCAAATGTGTCACTGGCGAAGATTTCCTCCTACTCTGTGAGTCTTCTCTTCACTTCTTTGTTTCTGTATAGAAGCTTTTTAGTTTATTGAGGTGTTACTTGTTGATTGTCTACCTTAATTCCTTTGCAGCTGCTGTATGATTTAGAAAATCTCCTACACCTATATCTTATAGGTTACTGGCAATGTTTTCTTCTAACATTTTCAGACTTTCAGGATTCACATTGAGGTATTTAATCCATTTAGAATTGACTTTGTATGAGGTGAAAGGTAGGGCTTTAATTTCATTTTTCTCCAGGAGGTGATCCAGTTTTGGCAGCACCATTTACTGAAGATGCTACTTTTCCTCCATTGAGAGTTTTTGGCTCCTTTGTCAAATAGGGATATCTTCTTTGAACACTATGTTGGCCTAGTGAACTCAGGAAAAAATTTTCTGAGATAATATGGCCCATCATGAAAAAAATCTTAGAGCCCAGGTACTAACCATGAAGGATGACATAAAAATGACTATATAATCCTCCTCTGTGCTTTGATTTATCTCCAAGGCATCTAAAAGCTACTGTTGCTTCTGGGACCCTTATGCATGGGTAAGTAATAAAGGAACTTTCCACACTCTCCTGGTGAATGTTTGGTCTCTATGTTGTTAAAAGAATTTTTCTATAACACTATACCAAAGAAAGTAGAAAGTAAAGAGAATGACATGGAAATTAGACCTTTGATGTTTGATTTTCTTTTTTTTGTTTTTGTTTTTGTTTTTTTTTAATTGCAGACAGGATCTTATGTAGCCCAAGGTGATCTCTAACTTTTTTTTTAATTTTCATTTTTTATTGATGCTTTGTGTATTTCATACATCATTTTCCAATTCAGTTCAGGCATATTTCCCTTTCCCTTCCCCCCACCCCACCCCAGCCCATCCTCGATTATGCATTCTACAGTAATTTTCCTGCATCTTTTTGTTTTTTTTTTTCATTTTTTAAACAATAAGTGATAATTTGTGAGTACAAGCATCCTTCATGTAAAACCAATTTGCAAGCAGTTGTGCCCAAACCCACACAGCCCATGGGCCCCACCATCCAGCGGGGGGTGGGGGGGGCGGCTTGTATATTCAATCTAGTTGATCAAATGAGTGTCCAGACTATATTGCTGTAGTTTCACCATTCACCGCAATTGCAGCCCTTACATTCTACCATGCCCCTCTTCCTCAGATTGTTCCCTAGGCTTAGAAAAGGGGCACAGGTGGATGAGAAGCAAAACAGTCTACTTTCTCTGTATCTGTTGTCTTGGTCTCTGGTCAATTCTGGCTGTTTCCTTTCATGGGCTGACAGTTTGTCCAGGAATAACCTTTACATCCTACTAATGAAGCACAAGCAATTAGATATATAGGTATTTAAACAGCACTAATTGTTATGGTAGGTTACTTTGGTATAGACACAGATGTTTGGATGGTATGTTAATCCATGAATTACATTTTTTTCTGTTAAATATGACAGGGTCTTACTGTGGCTTATAACATCTCCAAACCACTAGAGGATGTAAGCTTGTGGCATCAGCCATGGGTTTTTCCTCCAAGGAGAGAGCTAATAGCCAATTAGATTTGGGATATACAGTCATATGGCTGCCATTGCTGCACAGTATTTCCAGGCAGGTGAGGTGTAGCTGGTGCTGATGAAGGAGTCTTGCTTGACTCAAGGAGACCCATATTTGCTTTATTGGTTTAGTGGCCTTTGGTAACACTCTCTGGTATTCCAGAGACCATCTGTACACTTGCAAGTGTGGTCTCAATACATCTTTCCCATGTTAACATCAGGTCTTCAACAGCAGGGCTTTATCACCTCTCTTCTTGCAGATATCCCAGTCTAGAGGCAAGGAGCCTTTACCTTTTGTGGGAGTTTGGATCCCCTGGCCAACATCTCCTTGGTAGAATAATCCATTGCTGATGTCAGAGCTCCTGTATTAATATATTTTGCTTAAGTGCATAGCTTAAGGAGACTTTAGTATTATATTTGGTTCTGAATAGAGAATAATCCTTTTCACAGTTCCTACGTCTATTAGTAATTCAACAAGGCAGTTTTACGGGTTTTATAAGAGATTACCTCTATAATAGTTGTCTCCAATTTACAGTTGGAGAACGACCTCATCATCATCATATTTCTCCTTGTTCTATGGGGGGGGAGGTAAGAAAGTCTCTCGTATTAAAACCTTTGCAGCACCTAGAAGGTAAGTTTCATTAGGACTTTCTACATAGACTAGTGTGGCCTCAAACTCACAGATATCCACCTGCCTCTCCCTCCTGAGTGCTAGGATTAAACTTGTGATGGCTGAAGAAATTCTTAGCTCTGTAATGATCAGAAAAATTCCATATTAAGCAGAGAAACCTTCACTTTTAGCTCAAGTCTGCACAGCAGATTTCAGGCAGACCAGACCCCCTCCCCTTTCCTTACTACTGACCAGCTGCACATCCAGACCTTGAAACACAGACATAATTAACTGCTGGAGGTTTTTTGCTTCTGACTTGCTTATGCTGCTTAAAGTCACCCTGACATTTTCTAAGTGGGTCAAAAGTGCAAGGCAGCTCTGCTCTGTTGGCCTCCCCTTCAAAAGGTTCTCTCTTAGACTCATTAGGCTGCAGTCAGATTGGCAAGACTGTATGCTGGACAGATGTTCATTATTGGGCACTGAGACCAGTTGTCTGCAGTGCTGTTTTTCTTGTTTCTTTTGAATAAATTTAAGTGATTTACAGTTTTTTTGTTCTGGGGGTCTTTCCTGGTACTTTCAAACTCCATAACAGCTCAAGTATGCAAAGCAAATTCCAGGCAGCCCAGACCCTTTCCTGTTTCCTCCAAATACGCTTCTGCTGACTACCTGCTCACTCCAAATTCAATAATATACAGACATGATTAACTGCTGGTTTTGGCTTCTGTAACTTGCTTATCCTAGTTAAATGACCCTGACATTTTCTAGGTGGGCGAGAAATTCAAGGGAGCTGTGGTGTTTTATGGTTTGTTTTACTTTTTTTTTACTTTTCTGAGCCAGGGTCTCCATGTAGCCCAAGCTAGCATGGAATTCACTATGTGGAATAGGCTGAACTTAAACTCACAGAAATTGGCCTGCCTCTGCCTACAACTGCTGGGATTAAAGCCTTGTCACCATGCTCAACCGCCTCCTGGTTTTTGACTTTTAATTTCTTTCCCCCTCCTCACTCTGGGCAGCAGTTTCAGATTGGGAAGCAACACTGCCTTGCCAATTGTCAGTGTTTCAATAAATTTGACTGGTTTAAATCTTCATTGGATCCCCAGAGTCATAAATACAATTTTTATAATCTCAGATACAAGGTATAGCTAAAATTTCTTCTGGAAGGTGCAATGTCTGGCACCATTGCCCCATGGTCCCTATGAGAATCAAGGCCTGATTTCACCAAAATGCTTAGAAAGCAGTGAGTCTTGGAAAGCAGTGAGGTTATTTGGCATACTTACAGAGCAATGGGTGATGGTTTAACTTATAAGAGTGTGTGTCCTTCTCTCCTAAGGCCACAATGGAAAGTATCCATTCAGGCCTGATCTGAGACTCTCCCACAGCTGCAGAAATTGGTGAGCCACCCTCCCCACAGCTTCCTCAGCTTATATGCCCTTAGCCCCTTCCTTTCATGCAAGTATGGTTGTTTGGGAGGCACAGTTGAATAGCTCTACCCCCTCCTTTTTCTGTAGAGCTTAGTCAACAAACTTAGCCATGATGATCCTAGGCAAGCAGTTGCAATCAACCATGAAAAGAAGGCATCTGTCCATAAGCTGCCAGACACTGAACATTCCTATGCAACACATGGGCAGTTCCATTGTCTGATCCCAGTGAGAGTGGTAGCTCATGTCTTGGAATGATTCCTTAACAGATCCTTTACCAGTTCTTGCACCCTCTCAGTGCAAGTTAGGAAGGACTAAGTCTATCCTGAGTATGTGTATATTCAGACCAAGAGATATTTTTACATATGACATGGTTTGAGTTCTGTAATAACTACTTTCACATCCTCAAAGGACATTGTCCCAATGGCCTGTACCCCTAAGTTAAGTTTTTCCCTCTTTACATCATTGTCTGTGCACAGGTACACATCTGGCTATGATCTGGTTGTTCCCACCAGCCTTCTGACTAATTGGTTCACTTTCCATTTTACCAGGTCAGGGCTTGTTGAACAAGAATCATTGCATGGAATGTTGGCAGCCTCCCTAGCTGCCACATCAGATTACTCAATCAGTTTCCTCTATGGATGTGGTCATCTCTTTTGTGATGCCCTTTGCAGTGGAAACCTGTGACTTATGAGGATTTCCAGTTTACTTCTTATGGTTGGAAGATGTCTTTTTTTATTTTTGATCTACTTTCCTCTAGCTATTAAAAGTTCTCTCTCAATGTATATGGTTCTATTAATATGCAGGATAGCAGAAGCATACTTTGAGTCCACACAGATGTCAACACATTTGCTCTCCATGTATGTCAGTGCCTGGATTAATGCTCACAATTCACCTTTCTCTGTTGAGAATCCTTGTTGTAAGCTTTTATCTTTGATGACCTCACCAATGGTTGTTGTGTACTGTTTATGCTGCCATTCAAGGATCTAACTGTTCCCCCATTAGTGAATAGTATTTTGAAATAAATTCTATTATTTCTTCACAATCATGGTCAGGGGGCCTATTTCTATGGGCAAAAATGTCGCTGGATTGACTTTTATAGTCTTTAGATGAATGCATGCATTTTCACAAAGCGACCTTTGATAGTGCATCATTCTGGCAATTGTCAACCATGAATGTCATTAAATGTTCAGCAAAGCAATGACAGCATGGGGAAATTTTACATTGAAGTTTTATCCCAAAGTGTTTATAAGCTTTCCTGACTAAAACCACAGTGCCAGTTAGGGCCCAGAAACTTGGCAGTCAGCCTGCAGTTATGAGTCCAACTGCTTAGATGGGTATGAAACTGACAGTTGCAAGGGACTGTCTGTCTGGGTGAGTACCTCTAATGCTGTGTGCTTTTCCTTGCTTATGAAGAGGTTGAAGTTCCAGGCCGTATTGGATTAGCCTAGTGTTGGCTCAGTCATCAGATGCTTCTTATTTTGAAGGCATTTTCTTGCTCTGGTTCCCAGTTTAAATAGTTCTTCCTAGAGCCAGCTGTAATGTTGTATAGTGGCTTTACATTTTCAAATGTCCTGGTATCCAAATCTTACAGAACCCATCTACCTAGGGAACTCCTCGATTTCTTTTTTGGTCATAGGTTGAGGTTTTTTTTTTTTTTTTTGTTAAAAGGTTTTAATAAAAATGTTAATACATTTAAGCTATTTGGAAATATAAATTGTCCACATTTGTTTTACTTATAATTTGTATAACAACTACAAGGAGTTAATGTATACAAATGTTCTCTATAATTTTTTGTTTTACAGTATCATCTTGTAACATTTTCTTTGCATGAAGGATGCTTGTACTCATGGATTATCACTTATAGCTAAAAATGAAAAAAAAAAAAAAA
>VZQC01014779.1:63710-91216 GCA_009823505.1 Rhizomys pruinosus | reverse complement strand
TTTTCTTCCTTTTAATGTTTAGATGGGCCAACTTTTCTGATGGTACTTTTGGTACATCCTGCACAATGCAAAGCTGTATCTTTTCTTTCTCGGCCATTAAGTTGGTGACATTTTGACCTGTGGGAACATGCAAATCTTTTCCCATAGTTAGTTTTAAGATTTAAAATGAAAAATTTGACAAAAGGTTTAATATATAACTGTATCCCCCCTTTTTTATTTTAGGTTTCTAATTTTTGACCCATGAATCTCAAAAAGGCAGTTGTATTATACATACCCATAGGCTGAAATCAAGGTGTAAATTTTTCATTAAATTTAACCAAGCTGTTTATCATTTACTGTGTGTTGTTAATTTGGTAAGCAAACTTATTTCCTTTAGTTAAATTATCCCATAGGTTGAGGTTTTAACCAGATAAGTTGCTTTCTCCTATGCCCACAGGGCTCAGTGTTCTTTGACAACAAAGAATCCAAGGTATTTTTACCTCTTGGCTATGGGAACTTAAACCTTTCACCCCTCATGATACCTCATATCCTGTGGTTGGGAGCAGAGCCAATATAAGGCTATGGTGCCTTTTAAACAGTGGGGAGGCACTGGCTTATAACAAGTCAGCTATATGTTGTAGTATAGTATAGTTTAATGCCTTTAAAAAATTGTAGGACAATATCTGTTAATGAATGTAGTTGCTTTTGAAGATCTGAAGACCTCTGCAAACAGGTTCATTGCACTTATTTGGAATACTCCAAAGGCAGTGTGCCCATCATTCCCCAGTGCCTGTCCCCTGTTGAGTTCCTCAAGCTTCCAGCATGCATAGAGCAATGGGCCACCAGATTTCATACTGGAGCAGGGCTAAAGGGCCCTCAACCTTCTTCTGCGTGGTCAGAGCAGGGCTGAATCTTATTAAGAAATCTTATCTCCTGCGTGGCCTTTAAAGCTATGGGGATGGTAAAAACTCAGGCCTTGGCCCCTTCCAAGTGGGCTTCAGGAGCACCATGTGTGAGTCTTTACATCATTTTAATTATAGAAGCAGACCCATTATTTGACCCAATCAATATGGGTGTCTCAAACAGGAATAAAATCTTAGGAAAAATTTTTTTGTTATATTCCTCTCCTATTAATCATGGGTGGATATGCTTCCACCTAGCCAGAATAAGTATACACAAGGGCCAACAGATATTTATAATCCTTGTTAGGTGACAATTTAGTAAACTCTAATTGTAGACCTTTGAGCCTTTGTTTAGGTAGGTTATATTTAAGCCCTAGGTCTGGGACGCATATTCCCTTGGACTCTTAAAGAAATATGTGAATAATTTAATATTCTGAGTACACTGGTCTGTTGTGTGCTAAGACCAATGTATGTAGCTTAAATGAAATCATTTTATTCTGATCATATTATTATATTGAGGATGTATTAAAAGGTTTTTTTAATTTTTTTATTTTTAAAAAAAAATTTTTAATTTTATTTATTTATGTATGTGTATGAATGTACTGTCTGCATGCAAGTCTGTGCACCTGTGTCGTGCAATGCCGCGGAGGTCAGAAGAGGGTCTCGGATTCCCCTGGAACTGGAGTTCTCCTGGAATTGGAATTTCAGATGGTTCTCGGCCGCCATGTGGGTGCTGAGGATCGAACCCGGGTCCTTTGTAAGAGCGCCAACTTTTCTGATGGTACTTTTGGTACATCCTGCACAATGCAAAGCTGTATTTTTCTTCTCAGCCGTTAAAAAGTTGGTGACGTTTGGACCTGTGGGAACATGCAAATCTTTTCCCATAGTTATTTTCCGATTTAAATTGCAAAATTGACAAAAGGTTTTCATATATAACTGTATCCCCCTTTTTTATTTAGGTTTCTAATTTTTGACCCATGAATCTCAAAAAGGCAGTTGTATATACATACCCATAGGCTGAAATCAAGGTGTAAATTTTAATAAATTTACCAAAGCTGTTTATCACTGACTGTGGGGTGTTAAGGGGGAAGCCAATTAGTTCCTTGGGGAAAAGAGCCGACAGGGAAAAGGAAAAGGTTGACAAGAGGAGTACTGGAAAAACTAAAAAATTATAGAGAACCGGGGGGACAGGAACGCCAGTAGTGTTATACAGGTTTTAAGTAGAATAAATGTGGACAATTTATATTGCCAAATAGCGTAAATGTATTTAACCTTTTATTAAAACCTTTTAACCATGTTTGTTTAATATAGAATGTTGTTTAATATAGAAAATTTTACTTTTACTAAGTCCTAAAATACCATATACTATGTAGAACAAAGTTTGGGCCAAATTTGGACACCTGTTAAACACTCTCACATCAATTAACTACACATTACTCCAATATTCGACCAGTCCCCCTCCCAAACCTCCACCCCACCAGATTCACCCTTTCAGTTAGTTCTTTGTGCAGTCTTTTCTTTGCTGGTGTGTTGGCGCTCTTTACAATATGCATCACTCCTTCCAAGAACTCTTTCCAAGGGGGTTATTGGTGCAAGTATCCACAGATGAGGAATACCATTCATTTTTTTTTCTGGGACTGTATTACTTACTATTCTTCTCGTTCCATCATTTACGGCAAAGTCATGATGTATCTTTCTTGCTGCTGCATATGAATTCATTATGTAGATGTACCACATTTACTCTTCCAGTCATAGTGAGGGGCTTTGGGTTGGTTCAGATTTTTCGCTATTGTTAACAGAGCTGCAGTAAATATGGCTTTGCATGTATCTCTGCCGTAAGCTGATGTCTTATGGGTATATACCCATGACTGGTTGAATGAGTCAGGTGTAAGCACATTTTGACTCTTCCAAGGGGTCTCCACATGATCCCATAGTGGCGTTACAAGTTTACATTCCCACCAGCAATGGATGAGTGTTCCCCTTTCCCACAACCTCTCCAGCATTGGTATCATTTTATTTTCTTGATCTTAGCCAGGCTTTTCAGAGTTGAGTGATATCTTAAAGTGGTTTAATTTGTATTTCCCTAATTATTAGTGAACATGCAACACTTTACGATGTTTCTCAGCCATCTCTAATTCCTCCTTTTTAAGTCTCTGTTCAGCTTATTTATTCCATCTGTTTAGTGATTCACTCTGTTTTCTTTTTGTTCTTGTTTTTTTGAGTAGTTTATCTACTCTGGAAATCAAAGCTTTATCAGATGTATCTTGTGATCGAAGTTTTCCTCCCACCTGGAGTTTTCTCTTCACTTTCCTTTATTGTTTACTTTGATGTACAGAAGCTTTTGAGGTTTTTTCGGTCTTTTCAACGCATGGGTCTCCTTGTATCCCCAGCTATCCTGGAAAACACTCTGTAGATCAGGATGGCCTTGAACTCACACCTGACTCTGTCTCCCAACTGCTAGGATTAAAGGCATGTGCCACCACCCCTGACTTTTTTTTTCTCCCTGTTTAGTTTTACAGCTAGGCCTACTGAACTTTGGATTCTGTTTATCTCCTAAAGCTTTCCTTACAACTAGCACAATGTAGCTTTCTATAATTGCCCTTTTTTTGGGATAACCTCTGCAAGCTGTGAGAGAGATAAAAGCTTAAAATTCAGAAATAAAACTTTTTCATACGTTCTTTGAGTAGTTTGTCTGTGTCCTTCATCAGAGTGGTGGTCCAGTTCTTGGAACCTAGAGTTCCACACAGATGCTAACCCAGATTACTATAACCAGCAAACTGTTAATTACCATTGAAGGAGAGAGAAAAGTCATGACATAAACAAGAAGAAAAAATTCATGTATAGAAAACCACCCATTCAGAAAACTGAAGAATTCAATGCTCAATGGAAAAGGAGAAAAACTATCCCTGAGCAACTAAAAAGAGTAATTAATAAAATATAACTCCCTAAACGTAGAGCTAAAATACAACAGAGATAAATAAGGTGAATGATGTGACGAGCCAACACCCATCTCAAAGTACTAATCCTTAAATACTAATGGGCTTGCTAGAACTCCCCTAATCAAAAGCCATACGACTGGGATGAATGGAATAGGAACAAAAAACAAAATCCATCTATATGCTGTCTACAAGAAAAACTCATCTCAATCTTCAAGGATAGGCTTACCAACTTGATGAAGGCTGGAAAGGAGAGAAGTTATCCCAAATGTATTCCAAAAAAAGGTGCAAAAGACAGGAGTTTCTATTTCTAATATAGACAAATAGCTCTCAAGAAAAAAAACAAACGAGACAAAGAGAGCCATGACATCTTTATACAGGAACAATTACGATGAGTGAAAATTCACATCATGCCATATTAGCACAAGAGCTGGTGCACCAAACTTATAAGCACAATTCTGCAGGACTGTCAAGGCACAGATTGACCTCAGACACTCAATACGTAGGGAACTTCAGTACCCACTAAGCCCTTTGAAAGATCAACAGGACAAAGATAAAAGAGATGATCTAGACACTGAACTTTAATACAATACCCACCATGGGCCTCACAGAATCTATCAATATTTTACTCAAACACCAGAGAATACGTTCTACTCGCACCCACAGGAACATTACTCCACAATACACCAATCGTGACACGAACAGAAAACTCCACAAGATACAAAAGATTGAATAATCATGTCATTCCTATCAGACCACAGTGACATAAAGCTCAATATAATACCAGGATCAGCCTACTACTCTACAAGAACACATGGAGACTAAACAAACACCTCCTGAATAATGAATGGGATCATGGTAAGAAATTAAAGAAAGAAATAAAAAAGATTCCTTGGAACTGAAATGACAAATGGTAAATCCACAAACAACAAAAACTTGTGGAATACTTTAATGCAGTATAAGAGGGAATTTATCGTCATACGTGCCTACATTAAAAAAAAAACTAGAAAGAACACAAATAAATGATCTAATACTGCTGTTAAAAACACTTGAGCAACAAAAACAAATGAAACCTAAACCTAACAGGCAGGAAGAAATAAAAAATATCAGAGCAGAAATCAATGAAATAGGAACAAAGAAAACAATACAAAGAATTAATGAATACAAAAGTTGGTTCTTTGAAAGGATAAACAAGATAGACTTCCAGACCATTTTACCAAAAGAAAGAGCAACTCCAAATCAATAGAATTCATGATGAAATGAGAAATATCACATCAGATAAAGAAAAGATCCATACAATCTTATTGGAATACTTCAAAAACCTATACTGTACTAAATTTGAAAACCTAAATGAAATGGATAAATATATGCAATCCTGGAAATCAATAAAGCTTAACCAAGAAGAGATTGACATCTTAAACAGACACATAATATTTGAGGAAATTGAAAATGTAATAAAAAAATCTCCCAAGTGAATAAAACACAGTCCCAGATGATTCAACAGCAGAATCCTATAGAACATTTAAAGAGGTCTTACAGGGGGCTGGAGAGATGGCCTAGCAGTTAAGAGTGCCGACTGCTCTTGCAGAGGACACGGGTTCATTCCCCAGCACCCACATGGCAGATGAAAACCGTCTTTAACTCCAGTTCCAGGGGAGTCTGACACCCTCTTCTGACCTCTGCAGCATTGCACGGCATGGGTGCACAGACCTACATGCAGACAGTACATTCATACACATATGAAAATTAATAAAATTAAAAAAATATAAAGAGGTCTTACAGCCATTACTACTGATATAAACAGTGGTAAATCTCCCAAATTCCTTCTATGAAACCACCATCACTCTAATATCCAAACTATGCAATGATACAACCAAAAAAAATGAAAACTATAGACCCATCTCATTAAGGAACATAGACAAAAATATTCTCAACAAAATACTTGCAAACCACTTAAAGACCCACATAAAAAAGATCATCCATGAAGACCAAGTTGGATTCACACCAGAGATGTTGGGATGGTTCAACATTCATAAATCAATACATATCATAAAACACATAAATGGACTGAAAAACAAAAACCATATGGTCATCTCAATTGATGCAGAAAAAGCCTTTGACAAAATCGAGCATCACTTCATGCTTAAAGTCTTAGAGGGAATTGGACTGGAGGATCATTTCTCAACGTAATCAAAGCCATATACAGCAAAACCAACATCATCCTACATGGAGACAAACTAGAAGCATCTCCCTTAAAGGCAGGAACCTGGGAAGGCTATCCCCAATCGCCTTGAACATAGTGTTTGAAATGCTTGCTAGGGCAATAAGGCAAGAAAAGGAAATTAAAGGAGTACTGATTGGAATAGAGGCATTCAAGCTATCCCTTTTTGCTAAAAACTCCACCAGAAAATTTCTATAAATGATTAATGCTTTCAGAACAGTGGCAGGATACAAAATTCACCTAGAAAAATCAGTAGCTTTTCCTTACACCAACAACAAGCAACTGAAGATGAAATATAAGGAGACCTTCCTACTCACAATAGCCTCAAAAACAATAAAATACCTAAGAACAAACCTCACCAAAGATACCAAAGATCTCTACAACAAAAATTTTAAACCCTTGAATATTGAAGAGACACCAGAGATGGAAAGACCTCCCATGCTCATGGATTAGAAAAATTAATATAGTAAAAATGTCCATTCTACTCAAATTAGTATAAATATTCGATGCAATCCCAATACATTCCCCAAGAGTTTCTTCACAGAGTTGGAAAAGAATCCTTAAATTTATATGGAAAAAAGCAAAGATCCCAAATAGCCAAACAACCCTGAGCAAAAAGAACAATACAGGGGGAAATCACTATACCAGACTTCATACTATATTTCAGGGCTATAGTCATAAAAACAGCCTGGTACTGGCACAAAAACAGACCTGTAAACCAATGGAACAAAACTGAAGATTCAAACTTGAGTACATACAATTTCAGCCACCTCATATTTGCCAAAGGGTCAAAAAAAAAAAAACTTCAAAGGAGAAAGTACAGCATCTTCAGCAAATGTTGCTGGCAAAACTGGATTACCATTTGTAGAAGAATAAAATCAAACCCCTACCCCTCACCCTTACAAAAATCAACTCCAAGTGGATCAAAGATCTCAATGTGAAACCTGAAACTCTGAAGGTGATAGATGAAAACGGTAGCAGCAACATACAAGACATAGGCATAGGAGAAGACTTTCTTTTTTTTAAGATTTTTTTTTACATTTTTTAAAATTTATTTACGTATGTGTATGAATGTACTGTCTGCATATAGGTTTGTGTACCCATGTCGTGCAATGCATTCCCCTGGAACTGGAGTTAAAGACAGTTTTCAGCCAAGTGGGTGCTGGGGATCGAACCTGGGTCCTCTGCAAGAGCAGTAGGCACTCTTAACCACTAAGCCATCTCTCCAGCCCAAGGAGAAGACTTTCTAAATCAGACAGCAGCTGCGCAGGAAATAAAGTCAACAATTGACAAGTGGTACCTCATTAAACTCAAAAGCTTCTGTACAGAGAAAGAAGCAATCAATGAAGTGAAGAGTAAACCCACAGAGAGGGAGGAAACCTTCACCACTGATACATCTGACAGAGCATTAACATAAAGGATATATAAATTACTAAAAAATAAAGAAGAATACTAATGACTTTCTCAGAAGATGGAGTAAAGGGCTGAAGAAAGACTTCACAAGTGAGGAATTAAAGATGGCTGAGAAACATCTTAAAAAGCGTTCAACAAGCTGGGCATGGTAGCACATCCATTTAATCCTAGCACTTGGGAGGTAGAGGCAGGTGGATCATTGTGAGTTCAAGGCCAGCCTGGACTACAGAGTGAGCTCCAGGACAGCTGGAGCTACAGGGAGACCCTGTCTCAAAAAGACCAAAAAAAAAGTGTTCAACACTGTTAATAATTAAGGAAATGCAAGTTAAAACCACATTAAGATATCATCTCACTCTGGTAAGACTGGCTAGGATCAAGAAAACAGATTATTTCAAGTGGTGGAGAGGTTGTGGAGAAAGGGGAACACTCATCCACTGCTGATGGGAATGCAAACTCATACAACCACTATGGAAAGCACTGTGGAGAACCCTTAAAAAACTCAAAATGAGCCTAACACCTGACACAGTCATACCACTCCTGGGAATATACTCACAAGACTCATCCTACCACACAATATTGAAGAGCTGGAATAAACCCAAGTTCACCTCAACTGATGACTGGATAGAGAAAATATGGTACATCTACACAATGGAGTTCTATGCAGGAGTAAAGAAAGATGACATCATGAATTTTGCAGGTAAATGGATGGAACTTGAAGCCACTATGCAAAATGAAGTAACACAATCTCAGAAAAACAAGCGACAAATAATATCCCTCATTTGTGGATGCTAGCACCAAGCACCTAGTTGTAAGGCATACTGAGCCATGTCAATGTTATATTCCTTTTTATCTGAAAGCAACTGTGCTCTTGTAATGTGAAACACTTAACAGGCTCTAGAATTAAACTACCACTTATTTTCAGATTTTGTATTCTTGGTATATGGGTGGAGGGTATGTAGGCATATTTTACAGTAATATAAAATTAAAAGGGAAAAATGTGAATCCAGAAATATGATTTGGAAATAACATACAGCTTGTTTTTAGATGACATAATTATAGTATAGGTCTGCCATACACACACACACACACACGCACACACACACACACACACACATATATATGCATATGTTGAAGCAATACAAATTTGAGGGAAAACAACAAACAAAACTGGGACAAAAAATTTCTCCTAAAAACAATAATCCTTTGCTTTGGAAAACTTTTAAAAGACTCAGAAAAAGATACAAGAGGTATATGGCAGAATGGATGAACTTGGGTGGGGTGGGGGGCATGGAAAGGGAAATGAGTCTAAATTGGACTGAGAAATGATGTATGAAATACACAAAAGTTCAATAAATTTTTTTAAGTACTGAGAAATTAACTACAAAAATTAAACATTTAAGTTGGCTTAAATTCTGAGGTTCTTGTCCATTGTGGAGTAGACCAGTTGTTTTGGCCTCTAATAAGACTGTGCATCCTACCAGAAGCAAGTGACACAGCACACTGATGGCCTCACTAAAAATTAAGGAAAAAGGAGAAGACTGAGCTCCTTTATTTATTTGCCTTTGAGAGCCTCTGCTAAGGAACTATTTTCATTTTATTAACAAATTAATTGGACATAAAATGCATATAATATATAACATATTTTAATGTTATTCATTCCCCATTATCCTCTCTTATCCTCTAGGAGAGTATTTTTCTTTGAAATGCAATCTCATTATATAGCCTAGGCTACACTAAAACTGCGACTGGAGCCAGTCTGCTGCCTTAGCCTCTTGAGTATCTAGGAAAGCAAGTACTAGCCACTCCACCAGCTAGATTCTACTTTTTTTTTTTTTTGGGTCTTTTTGAGTCAGGTCTCCCTGTAGCTCTGGCTGTCCTGGAACTCACTCTGTAGACCAGGCTGGCTTTGAACTCACAGAGATCCGCCTGCCTATGCCTCCCAAGTGCTAGGATTAAAGGCGTGTGCCCCCATGCCCAGCTAGGCTCTGCTCCTTTAATGGTCCATAGCAACATATTGAATAAAAATCTATAACACATGGATGGTCAATATCTGAACTGCCTCACTTGCTGAGATTTAGCATTAAATTATCAGAGGAAACAGCTTGAAGTGTAGGAACTGTCTCCTGCCAGAAGCAGGTATAGTTCAGTCCTGCTAAGAGAAGGGTGGAGTGGCCACCTGTGGTCACATAAGGAGTTGACCCTCTGGCACATAGGTCAGCTGGCTACTTTTGTAGCCCTACCCGAGTGGTACTTCTAATCTCACGTCCTTACCCTGGGGTGGCAGAACACCCTTGTCTGGCTGTGTACATTCATCTATCCAGAAACTGCTGCCCTCTCAACATGAATTTCAGCCTAGTGTCTGCTTGACTCTCCCTACGATACACTGTGGGTAAACAACTCCAGAGCTAGTGACTTGTTTGGCCTCCATCTAGCCCCATGCTAGTATACCAGGCTAGTGATCTAGTTGACTCCCCTCTACCCCACTAGCATGCGACACTTGAAATTCAGGCCTGTCCAGCCTGTATACTTGCAAAGTAATGGATCTAGGGATCATGCTTTGATGGTAATGAAGAATCGACTTTATTGTATGCTGTGGGACACTTTTATGGGCAGGATTACATCATCTCTCAGGGACAATCTCAGAGCCCTGTATCATATCCCCTGTATATATCACCTGCTTTATCTCCACCCAGCATCAAGGGGTCACGAGTTGCTGTGTCATGTGTGGGGTGGGGTCCAGGGAGCCTCATGACTTCCACCTTATGCCCCCAGGAGATGCTAGCTGAAAAGTTAGCTTATAACTCAAACTGGATCGTCCGAGATTGAAGTATACCTATATAGTGCCCTTAATAACCAATTAAGTAAAATAAAATAATGCATGGGTTGAGCAGTCACAAAAAATTCAAATGCCCTTTTAGACTGTTTCTGAATTCAATTACCAGTTTCTTGGAAGGCTGGATCTTGGAAATGGCTTTTCTTCTGGTTTGGGTTTTCATGTAGGTTCAGCCACTATGACACAGCTAAAGGAGACTAACAAATGATAGGGAAGCCCTAAGTTGCTTCTTCCTCTGGGTATAAATGTCTGCATGGTCTTTGATTCAATAGCACTGTCGGTTATGTTAAGTTCTATTGTCAACATTTGCTAAGTAGTCTTCACCATGGAAGATGGGGATCACTGCCACCTCTTCCTTTAGCCTTGAGTGATGACTGATTCCTTATGATATTAGTCTTTGTTGCTCTGCTGGTTCCCAGCAACTAACCAGCCAATTTTCACAATAAAATCCTTTCTGTTTCATTACCTTTAAAATAATGTATTCTGGCTATTTACCAACTGATAAATAAAAGCTAAATCTCTGGAAGTAATAAAATAAGCGTGTGAGTAACCATGAGATCTAAATATACCTAAATCGCAACCCTCCAGAGAATAGCTTACTCAGAGGAGTTGAAGAAAATTTAATGAAGGTGCTATTTATAGAGTTGTGGAAAGAATTAACAAACCCATTAGAAATTATAATGGATCCAGAGACTAACAATATTAAAAAGCTATTTTCATCCCTATAAAGTTGGCAAGGGAGTGGGAGCAAGCACTATTACTGTTAGTAGCAAGTCCTCTGACTGAGGACCACTAAACAGGAGTTGTGACCACAGATAGCGCAACACAGCCAACATCAAACCACTATGTGAAGGGAAATGGACATCAGGGAATAGATACTTGGTGTTGTTTTGCCCATGTCCTTTCACTTCTTATCAACAACTATCATTGGCAAACTGCAATTATAAGACAAAGCTCAGAAGATCTCTGGCGATATAGCCCATAGACCTTATCCTCCAGCGTGTAAAATAGAGCAGAGAGGGGCCAAACAGGATCCAGAGAGGCAAATAGAGATTGTCAGCATACTCCACTTCTGAAATCAAAGTCCAGAGTGTGAGATAAAGCAGGTAAGTCAAATGTCATATTAAAAGTATGATATGTGGGACTGGAGAGATGGTTCAGCAGTATAGAGTACTAACTGTTCTACCAGAAGACCCCGGTTCAATTCTTGGCACACACATGGCAGCTAACAACCATGCTAACTCAAGTTCCAGGGGATCAGACACCTTCTGACGTCTGCAGGCATTGCACAACATGGGCGTACTTATACATATATAGGCAGTGCACTCATACACATAATAGACAATTAAAATTAAATAATTAAAAATTAAACTAAGATATATAATAATAATATAGCTAAAGCCATTTTAAGGAAAATTAAAAATTGAAGAAACAATTTAATTGTATTTGAAGGCTAGGTATCTGTATTTATGTAACTAAAGTATTAATGATCTTTATTTCCCTGACACACTATTTCTAAATATAAATAAAAAACAAAACATGGGGAGCTGGAGAGATAGCCTAGCAGTTAAGAGCACCGACTGCTCTTGCAGAGGACCCGGGTTCGATCCCCAGCACCCACATGGTGGCTAAGAACCGTCTGTAACTCCAGTTCCAGGAGAACTCCAGTTCCAGGGGAATCCGACACCCACTTCTGACCTCCGTGGCATTGCACGACACGGGTGCACAAACCTGCATGCAGACAGTACATTCATACACATACAAAAAAAACCCATGAACTTTATATCTTTGCAGGATAATTCAGTGAAAGGAAACAAGCCACTTTAGATAACTGTTTGATAACCAACAATGTCAGTATGAAACACCCAATTACTATAAGGTTTCTTAGTTTGAAAAGTGAATTTTTATTAATTTATTTAAATGTTATCAATTTGATTAAAATATTTCTAATTTGATCTCCTTTTATTCTTGAAAAATTGGAAATTATTACTTCTGAGAAATGGAGCTCACAAAAAAAAACAGAAATAACATTTTAATAAGCCATAACAATGTGTTTGAATATAAACATATATATGTGTATATATATATATACATTATTGTTGTGATTGATATTGTTTATAATGATTTTTACATTTATTTATTGATTGATGGGGGGGCACCATGATACTCATGAGGAGGTCAGAGGACTTTGTGAGTTGAATCTATTCTACCATACAGTTTCTGGAGATTGAAATCAGGATATCAGGGTCAATGGCAAATGTTTTTACCAACTGAGCCAATGACATTGGGTTTGGGTTTTTAGGCAAGGTTTTTCCTATTAGCCCAGGATGGCCTCCAACTTCAAATCTTCTTGATCAGTTTTGAAAATTCTGAAATTTTGGGTGAGTTGCCACCATGAGCCCTCTACTGTATTTTAGATTCATAATTTACTGTAAAGAACATAAAGTTCTTAGAAAGAAGAAAGGCTAAAAATCATTGGTGTGGTGATATAGGAAGTATCTGAGAGTGAAAGGATATTTTAATATATTTGTTTGCATATTTGAGTGTGTTTAGACTGAAAACAAGAAATAGAAAATTAGGGAATGGAAAAAGTTTTGAAAGATGGTCAAAATTCAAGCAGAATATGGGAGGTAAATACATCAAGAGCACAAATAGAAAGCCAAAACATCATCCTTCATGAGAGGCAAAGCATGCATTTAGATGCTATAAATTGAAATTCTGATGTTCAGAACTTTCTCCACTGAACTTAATTGTTTTGATAAAAAATATCATATCAACCAATTGATGATAAAGAAACTGTGAAATGGAAATAAATGTAACAATAATATAGAAAATACATTTATTTTCAGACTTTGGAATTTTGGTGGATAAGTGGATGTATGCATATGTATGTATGTATGCATATTTTAGAGTAATATAAAATCAAAAGGGAAAATGTGAATCCTGAAATATGATTTGGAAATAACCTACAGTGTGTTTTCAGATGATGTAAGTTTAGTATAGGCGAGACATATACATGCATACATTGAAGCAATACAATTTGGAGGGAACAACAAAAACAAAAACAAAAGAAGTAGGACAAAAAAACCCGACTGAAACAATGAAGTTCTCCCCCAAACAATAATCCTCTGCTTTGAAAAAAAACTTTGGAAAGACTCAGAAAAAGATGCAAGACGTGTATGGCAGAATGCATGAACTCGGGAGAGGTGGGGGCACGGAAAGGGAACTGAGTCTAAATTAGACTCAGGAGTGATGTATGATGCATGAAAAAGTTTAATAACAATAAAAATGTACGTAATTTTAAAAACTTAAAAATATAGAAAATATGTAATATCCAGGAGCATTGAGAAATAATATAGGGCCAATTAAATTAATCTTCCTGCTTCCCTATCCCCAACTGCAATAGAAAGTATGAATTTAACCTACCTATGAGTGTATTGGCAGTTTTTCTAGTTGTTGTGACATAATACCTGTTATAATCCTCTTAAGGAAGGAGATATTTATATTCTGTCACAGTATGAAGGGATAAAATCCATCTATGGCAGCAAGGAAAGTATGGGGGCAGGCAGCCAATTGGTCAAAGTGCCTTGTGACTAGGACTCTTTAACTCAAATGTGGTTTCTGTGGAGAACAAAGCAGAGAAGGAAATAACAGCACTCAACTTGCCTTCTCCTGAATCCCCTTTTTATTCTGGCCAGGACCCCAGCACATGAAATGACACTGCTCACATTCAGGGTAGGGCTTTCCTCCTTGGATAAATTTCTCTGAAAATGTCTTCACAGGTACAACTAAAGCCTTTGATATTCCTAAATCTAATAAAGTTAACATTGAAAATTAACCATCAAAACAGAGTTAAACAAATTTTGACAGTGTAATTTACTAATTCTACCTGATATCAGTGGTGATGGTAGAATATAGAATGTTTTAGTGATTGAAGATGTTTTTTAATTTGGTGTGATAGAAAGATTTAGTTTTGCTTTGTGTTTGGGGATAGGGTCTCCCTGTACCTGCAGTGGCCTGGAGCTCACTATGTAGACCATCCATGGTGGTCTCAGTTTTGCAGAGGTCCACTTGCCTGTGCCTCCAGAGTGCTAGAATAAAAGGTAGGCAGCACCTCACCTAGCTGATGAAAAGATGTTAAAGTTGCAAAATATCACTTGAATATATTGTGTATAATTAACAAATAGCTAAGAGAGAAAGAAAGGAGATGAGCACATTGATAACATTGAAGACAGAAGAACCATTGATAGCATTGAAGTCAGAAGAACCATCATAGTGTCTGGTTTTTTTTTAAATAATATTTTCTAAAGCTGGGCATGGTGGCCCACGACTTTAGTACCAGAATTCTGGAGGCAGAGGTAGATCAAGGCCAGCCAGGTCTACATAGCTAGTTCCACAATATCTGGAGCTTCAAAGAAACCTTCTGAAAATGGTTTAAAATGATCCACAGCACAAAATTGAAGCCCCTTTATTACTTGTCCATGGAGTCAACCGGATTTGATATGGGAGATAACATGGAAGACCTTACAGACCAGCGTACTGAATATAGTCTGAAACAATACAAGAAGGAGAGACTGGAGAAGATCATAGAAGAAGAATCACCCTACTACCCATGATAACCTGAATCTATTAAAGATGCTTTTCTGAAGAATACTGAAAGTTATCACTATTCCTTCTAATTCTCTATTTTTTTATTGATGTTTTGTGTATTTCATACATCATTTTCCAATTCAGTTCAGGCATATATCCCCTTCCCTTCCCCCCACCCCACCCCTACCCATCCCAGATCATGCATTCTGCCATAACTTTTTTGCGTCTTTCTGTGTTTTTTTCTTTTAAACAGTAGGTGATAGTCTGTGAGTACAAGCATCCTTCATGTAAAATCAATTTCCGAGCAGTTGTGCCCAAACCCACACAGCTCATGGGTCCCACCATCCAGCGGGGGGGGGGGCTTGTATGTTCAATCAAGTTGATCAAGTGAGTCTCCAGTCTATATTGTTTCTGAAAATTCTCTCTGTATCTGGCAGTAACGTGAAGCCCTATTTTATAAAATCCTGACTGATAGACCTGGGTGAAATGAAAAAGGAAACCAAGGAGTAAAACAAGGAGCTTCCAGAAAAGATAGAGAAGCTCCAAGAGGACGTGGAAATACTAAAGAAAACACAGGAAGAAATGAAAAAGGAAATCAAACAGGCATCCAATCAAAGGAAAGAATGAGAAAAAGCCTCAGAAACAGAACAGAAGAAACAGAAAAAAGAATATCAGACCTAGAAGATAATACAGAACACCTAAAAAGCTAAAGAAAAGACTATGAAAGATTTAAAAATGCATAAGAGTGGAACACACAGGAAATGTGGGACACTATGAAAAGATCAAACCTCTGCATCATAGGGATAGAGGAAGAAGAAGAAGCCCAAGAGAATGGTATTGATCAGATTGTCAACAGAATAATAGATGAAAAATTTCCCAAAATAAAAAAAGAAAAACCCATACATATACAAAAAGCACATAGTACACCAAGTAGACCAGACCAGAAAATAAACTCCCCCACCATATCATAGTTAAAACACAGACTCCCAAAACAAAGACAATATTCTGAAAGTCACAAAAGGAAAACAACAAGATACAGATAAGGGGAAAACTATTGGAATTAGACCTGACTTTTCAATGTTATGAAAGCAAGAAAAATGTGGACCAAAGCATTCACAGTGCTAAACGAATACAAATGCCAACCCAGGTTACTATACCCAACAAAAATGTTGATTCTAGTTGAAGGAAAGAGAAAAGTCTTCTATGACATAAACAAGATGAAAGAATACATGTCCGGAAAACCAACCCTTCAGAGAATACTCGAAGCAATTCAAAGGATGGAGGAGGGGAGCAACTACCCCCAGGCAACTTGAGAGAGAAATTAATAAAAACAGAAATGCAGAAGTATAAAACTAGACAAAAAAAGCAAATGGATAATAAGGTGAAAGGCAGCAACACACACCTCTCAATTATAACCTTAAATATTAATTGACTAAACTCCCCAATCAAAAGGCATAGACTGGAAGACTGGATTAGGAAACAGAATCCAACAATATGCTGTCTACAAGAAACTCAACTTACACTCAAGGATAAGCACCAACTTAAAGTGAAAGGATGGAAAAAATATTCCAAGCAAATGGTACCAAAAAGAAAGAAGGAGTTGCTATTTTAATATCAGACAAAATAGACTTAAAAGTAGAAGCAATTAGCAGAGACAAAGAGGTCCATTACATCTTTATCAAAGGGAAAATTAACCATAAGGACCTCACAATCATGAATATATATGTACCAAACTCCAGTGCACCAACCATTATAAGTACAACTCTACAGGATATCAAGGCACAGATTAACCCCAGCACACTCATAGTAGGGGAATTCAATACCTCACTGAGTCCTTTGGACAGATCAACCAGACAAAGAATAAACAGAGGACATCTGAACTGAGCAATACAATACAGGAAATGGACCTCACAGACATCTTCCGAATATTCCACCCAAGCACCAGAGAATATACTTTCTATTTAGCACCCCATGGAACATTCTCCAAAATTGACCACATACTTGAACACAGAAAAAAAACCTCAACAAACACAATAAATTGAAATAATTTCATGCATTCTATCAGACCATAGTGCAATAAAGCTCAATATCAACACCAGGATTAGCCCTGCTACCTACATGAACACATGGAGACTAAACAACACACTCCTGAATAATGAATGGGTCAAGGGGGAAATAAAGAAATAACAGCATTCCTGGAACTAAACAACAATTACAGTACAACACAACAAAACCTATGGGACACTTTAAAAAACAGTCCTAATAGGGAAGTTTATACCCCTGGTTGCCTACATTAAAAAACAGAAAGAGCACAGATAGATGAGCTAATACGGCAGCTAAAATCACTGGAAAGACAACAAGAAATAAACCCTAAATGTAACAGACAGGAAGAAATAACAAAAATCAGAGCAGAAATCAATGAAATAGAAACAAAGAAAACAATATAAAAAAATCAATGAATCCAAAAGTTGGTTCTTTGAGAGAAGACACAAGATAGACAGACCCCTAGCCCATTTAACCAAAAGAAAGAAGGAACAACTCCAAATCAATAGCATCCGTGATGAAAGGGGAACTAATCACAACCGACAATGAAAAGATTCAGACAGTCATACAGGAATACTTCAAAAACCTATACTCTACTAAATTTGAAAACCTAAGTGAAATGGATGAATATCTGCAATCTGGGGAATCACCAAAGCTAAACCAAGAAGAGACTGACAGCTTAAACAGACCCATACTAGGGGACTGGAGAGATAGCCTAGCGGTTAAGAGCACCGACTCTCTTGCAGAGGACCCGGGTTCGATCCCCAGCACCCACATGGCGGCTAACAACCGTCCGTAACTCCAGTTCCAGGAGAACTCCAGTTCCAGGGGAATCCGAGACCCTCTTCTGACCTCCGCGGCATTGCACGACACGGGTGCACAGACCTACATGAAGACAGTACATTCATACACATACAAAGATAAATAATAATAATAAAAAAAATAAAAAAAAACAGACCCATACTATATGAAGAAATTGAAAATGTAATAAGGGACTTCCCAACTAAAAAAAGCCCAAGTCCAGATGGTTTCACAGCAAAATTCTATAAAACATTTAAAAAGGACTTAAAACCATTATTGCTCAAATTGTTCAGAAGGATACAAGTAGAGGGAAACCTCCCAAATTCCTTCTATGAAGCCTACATCACTCTAATACCAAAACAAGGCAAGGATGCAAACAAAAAGTAGAACTACACACCCATCTCATTAATGAACTCAGATGCAAAATTTCTCAACAAATATTGGCAAACCATGTACAGAACCACATAAAAAAGATCATTCATTCACCATGTTCAAGTTGGATTCATACCAGAGATGCAGGGATGGTTCAACAAATGAAAATCAGTAAATATCATGAAACACATAAATGGACTGAAGTACAAAAACCACACAATCATCTCAATAGACAAGGAAAAGCCCTTTAACAAAATCCAGCATCCCTTCATGATTAAAGTACTAGAAGGAATTGGACTGGAAGGATCATTCCTCAACATAATCACAACCACATATAAGCGACCCACAGCCAGCATCATCATAAATGGAGAAAAGTTAGAAGGATTCCCCATAAAGGTAAGAACCACACAAGGCTGCCCTTGTTACCACTCCTCTTCAATAGAGTGCTTGAAACACTGGGTAGGGTAAAAAGGCAAGAAAAGGAAATTAAAGGAATACTATTTGGAAAAGAGGAAGTAAAACTATCCATTTTTGCCACCAATATGATAGTTTACCTAAAGGATGCTAAAAACTCCACCAGGAAACCTCTAGAAAAGGTTAAGTGTTTCAGTAAAGTGGCAAGATACAAAATCAACCTAGAAAAATCAGCAGCCTTTCTTTACACCAACAACAAGCAACTGAAGAAGGAATAGAAAGAGATGTTCTCAATCACAATAGCCACAAAAACAATAAAATACCTGGGAACAAACCTAACCCAAAACCCCAAAGATCTCTACAACAAAAATTATAAACTCCTGGAGAAGGAGATTGAAGAAGACATCAGAAGATGGAAAGACCTCCCATGCACATGGATTGGAAACATTAATATAGAAAAATGTCCATTATACCCAAACTAATATACCAACTCAGTGCAATTCCAATTAAAATCCCAAGGACATTTTTCACAGGCTTGGAAAAAATTCTTAAATTCGTATGGAACAAAAAAAGACCCTGAATAACCAAAGCAACCCTGAGTGAAAAGAGAAATATGGGGGATTTCTATACCAGACACCAAACTATATTACAGGGCTATAGTCACAAAGCAGCCTGGTAGTGGCGCAAAAACAGACCTGTAGACCAATGGAACAAAACTGAAGATCTAAACTTGAACACATACAATTTTTTATTTCTTATTTATTGTTTGAGCACATACAACTTCAACTACCTCATATTTGACAAGGGGACCAAAATGGGATTCAATGGAGGAAAGACAGAATCTTCAGAAAATGGTGTTGGCAAAACTGGATCACCACTTGCAGAAGAATAAAATTAAAGCCCTACCTCTCTCTCTGAACAAAAATCAACTCCAAATGGATCAAAGACCTCAATGTGAAACCCAAGACACTGAAGGTGATAGAAGAAAAAGTTAGCAGCAATTTTCAAGACATAGGTGTAGGAAAAGTCTTTCTTAATCAGACAGCAGCTGCACAGGAAATAAGGTCAAGATCCCCCAAAACGTGGGACCTTATTAAACTCAAAAGTTTCTGTTCAGCAAAAGAAACAATAAGGGAAGTGAAGAGAAAACCCACAGAGTGGGAGGAAACCTTCACTGCTGATACATCTGACAGAGCATTAACTTTCAGAATATATAAACTACTCTAAAAATAAATGACTCACTCAAAAGATGGAATAAAGAGCTGAACAGAGACTTCACAAGGGAGGAAATACAGATGGCTGAGAAACATCTTAAAATGTGTTCAACATCGCTAATAATTAAGGAAATGCAAACTAAAACCACTGTAAGATATCATCTCACTCTGATAAGGCTGGCAAGGATCAAGAAAACAAATTATACTAAATGCTAGAGAGGGTGTGGAGAGAGGGGAACACTCATCCCCTGCTGGTGGGAATGCAAACTTGTACAACCACTATGGAAAGCAGTATGGAGAACCTCAAAGGACTCAAAATGAGCCTAGCACCTGACCCAGCCATACCACTTCTGGGAATATATCCATCAGACTCTTCCTACCACAGAGATGCATGCACAGCCATGTTTATTGCAGCTCTCTTCACAATAGTAAAGAGCTGGAGCCAACCCAAGTGCCCCTCAACTGACGCGTGGATAGAAAAAATGTGGTACATCTACACAATGGAGTTCTATGCAGCAGTAAAGAAAGATGATATCATGAAATTTTCAGGTAAATGGATGGAACTAGAAGACATTATCCTAAGTGAAGTAACACAATCGCAGAAAAACAAAAGATGAATGGTATCCCTCATCTGTGGATGCTAATACCAAGTACCTAGTTTTAAGACAAACTGAGCAATGTTAATGTTATATTCCTCTTGATCTAAAGATACTTGTGCTCTTGCATTGTGAATCCCTAAACAGGTTCTAGAGTTGACCTAACATTTATTTTCAGTCCTTGGGTTTTCGGTACATAATAGAAGGTACGTGTGCATCTTTTAGAGTAATATAAGATTAAAATGAAATGATGCAAATCAAGAACTATGATATGGAAATAACATACAGTTTGTTTCCAAAGGATACAATTTTAGTATAGGTGCAATGTAATAGGCTGGTGCAACTTAGCCCTTCTGGGTACTTAATGACCATACTTAACACCCATACCAATTTGGCCGAGGGACCGAAGGGAGGATAACTTTGTTCCTTGCCCTCAGAGGTCAACTAAGTTTTAGGGGATTATGCAAGGGGGCATCTCTTGAAATGTCCTGCAAATGTGGGTCACGAGTCTTTCTGTTCAGGGAGATCTTGGAGAGCCACTAATGGGACTTCAGCCAGTGTCCAGGCTATAACAGACCCCAGATCCTCAACTGACCATGCAAAAACCAAAACCTTGGTTAACCTGGACTAACTGTGTGGCCTTAAGCATCCAAAAGGAAAGTACATCCAGATATAAATAATCAGTAAGACTAGAGAAACTGTACTGCAGGCATAGAAATTGAGATCTTAGTGAAGAGACAAAAAGAAAAAAGAGAGTACTGTTGTTTGGCCTGTCTTCAATTCTTACTGGCAAGTGCATCAACTCTGTGGATGCCACTGCTTTTGGCACTCCTCAAAGACATGAGACACAGCTTTGTAACCTTCCAGTATGGACTGAGGACTCATATCTCTCTAAGAATCCTCTAAACCTTCAATGTCAGATGGGGACTACTGAGATACCCAGCTTGTGGACTAAACAGCTAAGGGGATGTCAGCCTTGTCAGAATATAGACTGCCATTGTTGGACTATCTGCACTGTATCATGGAGGCCTGTGTAGGGGGATCAAGACAGGGCGGGTGCTTACTGGACTTCATTTGGGGGACCATGGGTGGGAAAGACACCCATGTGGAGCAAAAGTGCAAGATTGATAGTTGTTTGAGATTGCCAAGGAGGAACTTTTGAGCACTTCATTAAGGAAAGCATGACATCTTTTAGGAAAAAAAATCCTGCAAATCAAGTAATATGTGTATGTATGTAAGTATGTATGTATGCATGTATGTATATACATATATATGTGCAAATCTATGTGTATATATGTTTATATATACTGTAGCAATACAAGTTGGGGAAAACAGCAACAAAAGAACTGAAAAAAAATAACTCTGGAAGGACTCAGAAAAAGATATAGGACATGTATGGCAGAGTGCAGGGACTCGGGTATGGTGGGGGGCATGGAAAAGGAAGCAATTCTAGATTTCATTGAGAAATGATGTATGACCTATGGAAAAAATTTAATAATAAAGCATTTATTTATATTAAATAAAGAAGTATATCTTTACATTCTTTTTTTAGTATATGAATATATATCTTCCACCCATATATGGTAATTACAATGTGTGAATATAAGTTATCACTTTTATTCACACTTTGTAATGTCAATTCTAGAGCCCATTAAGAGATTCACATTATAATAGCACAGTTGCTTTCAGATACATTGAAATATAATAATAAAGTTGCTCAGTTTGCCCGCCAACTGGGGATTTGGTATTAGAATCCACAAATGAGGGAATCCATTCACCTTTTTTTCCTGGGAGTTAGCATAATGGCTTCCAGTTCCATCCACTTACCTGCAAAGTTCATGATGTCATCTTTCTTTCCCACTGTATAGTACTCCATTGTGTAGACGTACCACATTTTTGGTATCCAATCATCGCTTGAGGGGCATTTGGGTTGGTTCCAGCTCTTTGCTATTGTGAAGAGAACTGCAATAAACATAGCTGTGCATGTATCTTTGTGGTAGGATGGGTCTTGTGGGTATATAGCCAGGAGTGGTATGGCTGGGTCAGGTGGTAGGCTCATATTGAATTTTTTAAGGGTTTCCCACACTGATTTCCACCGTGGTTGTACCTGTTTATGCAGTTCTTCTCTATGGTTCTAGCATTGAGCAGTGGCTGCCAAGGTGGGCCTTCACTGGTCTGCACGTCAGAATACCCACCTGGGCAACTGGGCACAGAGTGTGTGCAGCCTGGCTGTCCTTCTATCACTTTTTGTTCTTTAAATGTGGGCACTTAGGGCTATAAATTTCCCACTTAGGGCTGACTTTAATGTACCCCACAGGTTTTGTTGTGTTGTATTGTCATTTTTGTTTAGTTCCATGAATGCTTTTATTTCATTCTTTATTTCTTCCCTGACCCACTCATTATTCAGGATTGTGTTGTTTAGTCTCCATGTGTTCTTGTAGTTAGTAAGGCTTATCCTGTTGTTAATATTGTGCTTTTTTGGACTGTGGTCTGATAGAATGCATGGAATAATTTCAATCCTTTAGTATTTGTTGACATTTCTTTTGTGTCCCAGTATGTGGTAGATTTTGGAGAATATTCCATGGGGCGCTGAGTAGAAAGTATACTCTCTGGTGTTTGGGAGGAATATTCTGTACATATTTGTGAGGTCCATTTGGGGTACTGCATTGTGTTTTTTTAGGTGTTTGTATTGGTAAGTTCAGATGTCTGTTTATGTTTTGTCCAGTTGACCTATCCAGGGGGCTCAGAGGGGTATTGAAGTTCCCCATTATTAGTGTGCTGGGATTAATCTGCATCTTGAAGTAATGAAGGTTTGTGTTTATAAAGTTTGGTGCACCATAGTTTGGTGCATTACCATCTAAGATTGTGAAATCTTCCCTGTTAATTGTTCTGTTGATAAGGATATAATGGCCCTCTTTGTCTTCTCTGATTAATTTTATTTACTCTGTGGTCTATTTTGTCTAATATTAGAATTGCCGCTCCTGTTTGCTTTTTGGTCCCATTTGCTTGGAATATTTTTTCAAGCAAGACTCCTCTGTCAGCATCAGCTACACATCACCTGCCTGGAAATTCTATGCAGAAGTGGTAGTCACATGTCTGTATATCCCAAATCTAATTGGATATTAGCTCTCTCCTTGGAGGAATAATTCACGGCTGATGCCACAAGCTTATATCCTCTAGTGGTTAGGAGAAGTTATAAGCCACAGTAAGACCTTGTCATCTTTTACAGAAAAAATATAATTCATTGATTAGCATACCATCCAAACATCTGTGTGTATACCAAAGTAACCTACCATAATAATTAGTATTGTTAAAATACCTATATATCTATTTGCTTGTGCTTCGGTTAGTAGGATGGAGAGGTTGTACCTGGACAAAATGTCAAGCCATGAAAGGAAACAGCCAGAACTGATCAGAGTCCAAAATGATATCTCCGGAGAAAGTAGACTCTTTTGCTTCTCGTCCACCAGTACCCCTTTTCTAAGCCTAGGGAATAATCTGAGGAACAGGGGGCGTGGTAGAATGTAAGGGTTGCATATCTATCTATATCCCCCTTTTTTTATTTAAGGTGTTTAGTTTTGACCCATGAGTCTCAAAAAAGCAGTTGTTTTATACATACCTATAGGGTGGAATCAAGGCACAGATTTCATCAAATTCACCCATGCTGTTTTGGGTTACTGTATGTGATTAACTTGGGAAACAAAGTTCATTTTTGAGTTAAATCATCCTATAGGTGAAAGAGATTGCTACCAGGTGATACTATATGACAGCAAAATTATAGAGAACATTTGTTTATACCAATCCCAAAGTAATTGTTATACAGATTTTAGTTAAAGCTAATGTGGACAAGAGCAATTTATATCACCAATTAACTCAGATGCATTACCGTTTTTATCAGTCTTCAAACCAATGTTGTCCAATATGCCCATATTTACTTTTACTAAGTCCTAAAGCACCATGTATCTTGTAGACAGAGTCTGGGCAAAACTGGATACTTGTTGAACTCATGTCAATTAAACATGCACCAATGGAATATACACTCGTGTCCCTCTCCCACCCCTCCCACCCCTCCCGAGTCACTATTTCAGTCAGCCTTCTGATGCAATCTTTCTGTTGTTGTTCTTTTAATGTGCATCCCTCTCCACAAGAAATATTTATAACTAACTGGGATAGAGGTCTGTGTATCTTTTTTAACCCTTCCAAAGAACTCAGCTTTTTGATTTCATTCGATTCTTTGTATCATTTTTTTGTTTCTCTTTCATTGAATTTCTGCTTCTTGATTTTTGTTATTTTCTTCCTATCTTTGGGTTTGAGGTTCATTTTGTTGTTGTCTTTCAATGTTTTTAGCTGCAGTGTTAGAGATCCTTTATTTGTGCTCTTTTTATTAATTGTAGGCAACCCAGGGCTATATTTCTCTCTTAGGACTGCTTTTAAAGTTTCCCCATAAGATTTCGTTGTGTTCTCTTGTCAATTTTGTTTTAGTTCCAGGAACGTTTTTACTTCTTTCTTTATTTTTTTGTTTCTCCACTAAACCAATATAATTTCTTACTATATTCTAGACACATATTCTTATATTTACAGAGAAGGGCACCACTCATCATGCCTTATATTCTTTCTAGAACTCCTGTACTCTCCCTGAATCCTTACTTTACAAACTCTTTGTTTCCTCTCACCTAGAGGCCATAAATTTCCAGATGCCCCTCCAGAACTATCAACCAGTTAATCTGTAAGATATAACAAAAGTGATGCCCCTTATATAAATTAAATGGGCATCAAACAGGAATGGGGGATTGAGAGGAAAACTGAAGTTACTACGTGAATCAAATCTTCCCCAGAAAAATCCTGCATTTGGACTGAACTTTCTCAGCAAGGCTGACAACTGATTAAGACTCAGTGCCATGGAGGGTTTGGATGTTGCAGACCAGAGTCTATTAACACTCATCTTTGGCCTGTTCTCCTTCCAATCCTCAAATTACTCACCCCCTTTCCCACCTTCTGTATCTAAGGAAACATCCTATAACTAACAGATTAAATAAAATTGAAATGTGTTAATTTATCAGACCACCCGAGATCTTCACCAATCAAATGCTAAAATGGTCTCAGATAGCATCTGAGGACATAATAGGAACCTAGCATTTGCCATGGGACCTGCCTTCCTGAACACATCTACAATGTATTTGAAAGATTGTTCATTTATGACTTTTCTTTGTTCATTACTATTAAAACTCTAATGCATCTGTTACCATACTGGAACATGGTATTTGGGGAAACCTAAATCTGTGTTACTGGGCCATGGTCATTCATATTTGGCTCCAGAATAAACCATCTCTTTTGTTCCTTTGAGTTGAGAGCTGTTGAATTTGTCGACATTACTAAGGAAATAAACTGAAATTAATTGCGGAACAATCCAGAGCATCTAACTTCAGAAAAGAGCTCCTGTTTCTCAGCCACTGTTGGTTTAAGAAAACAAATCCTAGTTACCTAGGAAGCTACCCCTTCTCTTAACTTTGGAAAATAGTTGTTTAATCTTCACTCTTGCTTTTTTTCCCCTTAGATGCTTATTGTTTTTCCAATTTTTCTTTTTCTTTCTTTTTAGCAATAAGTTAAGAGTACAAGCATCCTTCATGTAGAACCAATTTGCAAGCAGCTAATGCCCAAACCCACACACATTGTCCATGTCTCCCACCATCCAGCCTGGTGGAGCTTTTATGTACAATCATGTTGATAAGTGTCCAGATAGTTGTTGTGTTTCACCATTTCACCCCAATCGCAACCCTTACATCTTTTTTTTAATTTATTTTTATTGATTGCTTTGTGTATTTCAATACATCATTTTTCATTCAGTTCAGGCCATATATCCCTTCCCTTCCCCCTCACCCCACCCCTACCCACGCGATCGGCCATTCTGCCGTAGTTTTCTGCATCTTTCTCTGCTTTTTTGTTTTGTTTTGTTTTCATTTTTTTTTAACAATAGGTTGATAATTTGTGAGTACAACAGCATCCTTTGTAAAACCAATTTGCAAAGCAGTTGTGCCCAACCCACACAGCTCATGGTCCCACCATCTCTGAAAAGGGGGGGCTTGTATGGTTCAATCAAGTTGATCAAATGAGTGTCCAGTTATATTGTTGTAGTTTCACCATTACGCCATCGAAGCCCTTACATTCTACCACACCCCCTTCTTTCCCAGATTAGTTCCCTAGGTTAGAAAAGGGGCGACTAGGTGGACGAGAAGCAAAACAGACTCTACTTTCTCTGGAGCTGATGTTTGGGTCAATGATCAGTTCTGGCTGTTTCTCTTTCATGGGCTGCCATTTTGTCCAGGCATACCTCTTCGATCCTACTAACAGAAGCACATGCAAATAGTATTTAAACGTATAATATAGCATGTCCATTCACATTAATATATGGTTTTACAGTACTAATATGTTATGGTAGGTTACTTTGGTATACACACGATGTTGATGGCTTGTCAATCTGATTATAATTTTTCTGTAAGTATGAACACAAGGGTCTTATCTGTGGTTTAACTATCTCCTAACCACTAAGGAGATAGTAAGCTTGTGGACATCAGCCGTGGTTATTCCTCACAGGAGCAGATCCTAATAGCCAATTAGATTTGGGATATACAGAACATATGGCTCACTTGCTGCCATATTTCCAGGCAGGATGATGGTGTAGCTGGTGCTGACATGGGAGGTCTTGCTTGACTCAAGAGACCTTATTTGCTTTATTGTTTAAGTGGTCTTTGGTACACTCTCTGGCATCCCAGAAACCAACTGTACACTCGCAAGTGCGGTCTCTATACATCTTTCCCATGTTTTTATATCAGGTCTTCAACATGCAGGGCTTATCGCCTTTCTTCCTTGCAGATATCCCAGTTAGGGGGAGGCAAGGAGCTTTACCATTTGTGGGGGCTGGATCCCCTGGCCAACATCTCTTTGGTAGAATAATCCACTGTTGATGTCAGAGCTCCGTATTGATTATATTTTGTTTAGGTCATAGCTTAAGGAGACTTTAGCATTATATTGGTTCTGAATAGAAAATAAACCTTTCACGTTCTATATCCATATATCAATTAAAGAAGGCAGTTTTTACCGATTTTACAAGAGAATGCTTCTATAAGAGCTGGTTCCAATCTACAGCTGGAGAATGACCTCCAATCATCTCTCTTTATTTCTCTTTATTCTATGG